>CM032631.1:33493311-33595735 GCA_019097785.1 Fraxinus excelsior | reverse complement strand
TTTGCTAAGAATTGATGAGTATACATTTACATGTAAACGAAGTTTCGATAAATAACTTCTAAATACTAGTCTTCAGAATTCTTGCTTTTCGAGTCTTTTTCGATTTGTGTGCTCTTCAACTGACGACAATTTGTGCCTTTGAGTGGGTAGGATTATGAAAAACTCAAGAAAACTAGATATGTTAGAACCGTAAGAGTATTGTTTGTTATAATCAAAACAAGTGGAACATCATAGGTCAACAATTTCCCATTTTTCGATTATGACAAACAATATGTGATTTGGAAATTGTTCCCCTTTTATTTTACTCATTGATGGGAATAACGATATGTATTTCCAATTTAATAAATCACAAATAGTGGAGGTAGATCATGGATCATAACTTTTCAGGAAGCATAAATCAAAGTCATCATAAAGCATAGGTTTCAACACAACTCTTCATAAAGAAAAAGTTATATCACAAGTCTTAACAATTCAAACATCTCAACAATTTCAAATTCAAGTAGTTCAAATCATAAGTCCAAGTTCAAATCACAAGTCCATTTTCTCCATTTTGTCATCATCAAAAAGTACGGGGCTAAACAACACCAAAAGAAAAAAAAAATCCCCCTTAGTGGAGGCATAGGTGCAATAAGAAGCTAATCATAGGTCATAATAGTAAATTAAACGTAAGGTTTAAAAGGAAAAAGAAAAGAGAAAATAGTCAATCGTCCGTCGGAGAATGAGGGCATCGAGGATAAATAGAATACATGTGTGCAAAGAAGGCCTCCTGGGATAGGCTTATTTGTTCCAAGCGATGCTCAAGAGCGTCCATTCGGCTAGCAACGGTGGTGGCAAGAGAATCAATACATCATTGGAGTAAGTTGAATTGATCTTTGGACAGTTATTCGCCGGTGGAAGGTGCAACTTGTGGAGTTGGCCTATGTCGTGCCCATGGTGCATTACCATCATCACCACCGTCATCACTCATTTCTTCTTCCCCCTCTTCCTCGGTGAATGGCCAAGTAGTGGGACCCGAAGCATTGTCTAATGATTTTTATACGTTCAAGGGTTTTAATGTTAATGACACCAGTGTGTTTTGATTTAAGAATAGGTTCACCGTCCAATGGTACGTTAAAGTGTTGAAAAAAAAATTATGAGAAGCATGTCATAGGGTAGAACTAGGATTCGAGAAGATGAATGGACATGCTGAATGTGTTTTAAAAAAAATGTATAGGAAATATAATTTACGACCAACAAGAAGTAAGTGAAGAATAAATAGATCGAGATGATGAACTTCTTCAAAATGACAACTCCTAGGGATAATGATATGTGCAATCATACGATGAAGGATTTTGCAAGAGACAGTGATGTGGTTTAGGTTTAAGACCATTTTGGTAGTCAATGGTCGATCGGTAACCTGACAACAAGCCTCAAATTCATTGTAACCTTCAAACCTAACCGGATAATTTTGGACGTAGGCTAAATTTTCACAATCTTCTAAATCAAGTATAGTGTGAAGTGTATCTCTATCTAGAGTGATGCGTTTCCTTTGATAGTGCAAGTTGCTTGTGGTGGATAAAAGGAGGGATTGTGATAAAATTCACGAATTAACCTAGGATAGGCAATCTCCAAAATAGAAATAACATTTTTCCATCCTATGCCCTCAAAGTATTCTTCTATTTTGAAAGAAGGGGCTTGAAGATAGAATTCAAAAACGTCAATAGACTTACCGATTAAAATGGGGTAGTCGGAGAAACGATCGATCAGGAGTGTGTCAACCTCGACATTTGATGAGCTAGCTTCTCCTTTCTTTGATTTCTTCTTCGGAGACATGGTGAAAACGGGACCGCTCGAACAAAGAGTGAGATTTTGAGATTTTTCAAATATTCGATTGAGAGTGAGTAGCAAATTTTAAGTGGTGAAAGGATTGTAAAATTTTGAAATAGACATCGGTTTAACGCAATTAGTAATTAGGTTTTTTAAGAAGAAAAAATTCGAGTAAAGAGGTAAGCAACCCAAATTATCGAAATCCCTAGATGAACATGGAGAGAAAAAAATAACTTTGAATTTTGATGATGAAATGAGATAAAAGTGACAGATTTAGTGAAATGTTGGATCAATTTGGATGAAAGATTGAAATTGGAGGAGATGAGATGATGAAATCGTGTTTTAGGGTTTGAAGTGGTGAGATTTAAAGATGAAATCTGATTTTAAGAAGTGCTGAAAAGCGACAGTTTCGATCAACTAGTAGGAACTTCGGTCGATTGAAATTCTGCATAAGAAATTTCTAGGTAGCTGCAGAAAGTTTCGATCGAGTTGGTGGTCGATCGAAACATGAATTTTGATCGATAGGTAAGCTCGATAGAAACTTAGTTTTGGTTTATCCAATGATCAACCGAAAAGGGTGGGAAGGATAAAGATAATGCAATCGATTCCGGTGAACTTAAGAGTGATCAAAGGGTTTTGAAGCAACAAAATAAACACATTTTTAGTTTAAATCATGCATAGATTCAGCCACAGATTTCAGTTTCATCAATGATACCTAAGCCTCTTCGAATATAGGACAATCTTTTGAGAGCAAGATGTTTAGTAAGAATGTCAGGCCAATTGTTGATCGGTGCTAACAAATTCCAAACAAATATCACATTTTTGCACATGATCTCTAAGAAAATAATGTCGAATTTCAATATGTTTTGTGCGAGAGTGCAAGATGGAATTTTTTGACAAATTTATAGTGCTAGTGTTATCACACATAATAGATGTATTTTCAAAAGTTAAGTGATAGTTGTTAAGAGTTTATTTCATCCATAAAACTTGTGCACAACTAGTGGCCAATATGTATTCGGCTTCGACGGTTGATAGTGCAACGAAATTTTATTTCTTGCTAAACCATGACACAAGAGCAAAGCTTAGAAAGTGACAAATTCCTCTAGTGTTTTTTCGATCCATAGTGCATCCCGCCCAATCGGCATCCGAAAAGATGATAAGGTTAATGTGTGTGCCTTTTGGATACCAAAGGTCTAATGTCCTAATACCACATAAATATCTAAAGATTCATTTTAAAGAACTTAGATGTGATCCTTTAGGATTAGATTGAAATCTAACACATAAGCAAACAATAAACATGATATCGGGTCTACTAGCGATTGAGTAAAGAAGATATCTGATCATACCTCGATATTTTGTTATGTCAATTGAAGTGCTGCTTTCATCTTTATCCAATTTGAGTGATCTACTCATTGGAGTATTCATGAGTTTCAAGTCTTCAAAATCGAATTTCATAAGCATGTCTATGATCTATTTTGTTTGACTAATAAAGATGTCTTCATTAGTTTATTTGATTTGAAGTCCAAGGAAAAACTTTAGTTCTCCCATCATGCTCATGTCAAATTCCTTACTCATACATTTTGAAAAATCATTCACAAAGGGAAATATTAATTGCACCAAAAATAATATCATCAACATAAATTTATACAATAATCATGTCATCATTTTTGGTTTTGACAAAGATTGTAGTATCCGTATTTTTCATTTAAAAACCATTTGAGATAAGAAACTTACTCAATCTTTCATACCAAACTCTAGGAGCTTGCTTCCAACCATATAGAGGTTTTCAAAGTTTAAACACTTTTTCCGAAAATTTGTGATTTTTGAAACCGAGAGGTTGTTCAATATAAACCTCTTCTTGAATGAAACCATTTAAAAATGCACTCTTTACATCCATTTGATATAGAGTAAAACCTTTATAACAAGTAAAAACGAGAAGAATGCGAATAAACTCTAATCTAGCAACCGGTGCAAAGGTTTCTTCGAAGTTTGTACCTTCTTCTTGATTGTAACATTGAGCCATAATTTAGTCTTGTTACACACAAAAATACCATATTTTGTACCAATAATGGTATGATTATTTGGTCTATCAACTAAATCTCAAACATGATTCATTTCAACTTGATTTAATTCTTCTTTCATTGCAAGAATTCAAAACATATCAAATCCGGCTTCTTTGAAATTCTTTAGTTCAACTTGAGAAATGAAAGCATAATTATTTAGAAAGTTTTTGGTAGAATTTTTAGTACTTACACCTTTGGAAGGATCACCTATGATGAGCTCATTTGGATGTGAGGAAACAAACTTTCATTCAATAAGGAATGTTTGATCATCTTGATTTTTGGAAGTTTCTTCTTTTTCTTCTTCTTGAGGATTTTGTTCTTCCAAATATTTGTCTTCAACTTCTTTATGATCTTCCTTGTTTTGATCTTGAATGTTCGTTTGCTCAAAAGGGGTTTCCAAATCTACATTAATACATTTCTCTTGATTAAGAAAATTAGTTTCATCAAATGTAACATGCATGTATTCTTTCACTACTAGAGTTCTTTTGTTGAAAACTCTATAAGCTTTGCTAGTAGGTGAATATCAAAGAAAGATTCCAACATCGGACTTTGGATCAAATTTTCCCAAATTTTCTTTTGTATTAAGTGTAAAACATTTGCAACCAAAAACTTTAAAATAACTAATGTTGGAAACTCTATTTTTCCAAAACTTATATGGAGTTTTGGTGTTCTTTCGACTTACCTAAACTCTATTCATAATGTAGCAAGTGATGTTAACGGCTTCAGCCCAAAAATATTTGGGTAAATTATTTTCATTTAACACGGTCCTAGTTATTTCTTGCAGTGTACGATTCTTTCGTTCTACTACACCATTTTGTTGAGAAGTTCTAGGAGCCGAAAAATAATGTTCATATCCATTTTCTTTATAAAAATCATCAAAGACAATATTATCAAATTCTCCACCATGGTCACTTCTGATGGTAGTGATAGAGTATCCCTTTTCATTTTGAACATTTTTACAAAAGTGTTTAAATATTTTTAAAGCTTCATTTTTCAAGTTAAAAAACAAGACCCAAATGAATCTTGAGAAATCATCAACGATGACAAATGCATAGTGTTTGCCACTTAAACTTGCGATTTTAGAAGGTCCAAAAAGATCCATGTGAAGAAGTTGTAATGATTTTATAGTTGAAGAGAATTGCTTGGTTTTGAAAGAGGTTTTAGTTTGTTTTCCAAACTGACAAGTATCACAAATTTTATCCTTTTCAAATTTTAAGTGTGGTAGACCTTTAACAAAACAATTTTTTGAGATTTTTTAAATTATGTCCATACTAACATGACAAAACCTTCTATGCCATAACCAAGTATCATCTTCAAAATTTGACAAACATTTTAATTTCTTTTCAAATTCAATATTGATGACATAAACATCTTTACATCGACTACCCATAAACAACATACCTTTCGATGTAGCATCCTTAATAAGGCATTTCGAAGAATCAAATTTGATATGATAACATTTATCACATAATTGACTAATACTTAGCAAGTTATGTTTGAAATTATCTACTAACAAGACATTTTCAATAGATGGATATGAAGGATTACCAATGTTTCCAATGCCCATGATTTTTCCTTTGACATTATCTCCAAATGTGACATGACCTCCATCTTTCTTTTTGAAGCTTGACAATAATGTTTTGTCTCCTGTCATATGTTTTGAGCAATCACTATCCAAGAATCAATTACTCTTTATTTTTGAAGGCACCTACAAGAATTGATTAAAATTTTGATCTTGGTACCCATTTAACTTTGGATCATTGATAGTTAGAGCTAGTGGACCCTTGAACCCACTTATTTATTTGAAAATGTAATTTCTTTTTTATTAAGCAATTAAAAAATACATGTTCAAATTTGTCACAAAAATTACATGTGGTGTTGGAAGCTTTGACAAACATGTTTTCAAGAGATTTTTGTTTTAGAGAAGGTTTGTATCTAATTTCACTTCTATCAAAGACACATTTTTTTTTCCCAAACATTAACTCAAAGTTTTTCTTTCCTTGTGTGAATTTGTGCACAATGTTAGTTAAATCAATGACCTTTTCTTTTAGGGAAACATTTTCTTTGTTTAGGAATTCATGATCATCATTTTCCTTCTCAAAGTCCTTTTGTGTTTCTAAAAGCTTTTTGGTCTCATTTTTTCAATAAAATATGTTGTTTCTTTAGTGTAGAGTATTTGAGAGAAAGTTTTTTTCTCAAAAACACTAATAATTTCATCATATGAAGTAGATAATTCATCATAAGGAGTGTCATTTGTGTTTACCTTGTCCTCCGTGGCCATGAAGCACGTGTTTGCAATTTCATCTTGACTTTCATATTCTTCTTGCTCATTATTACTATCATCCGAAGTGGCTTGTAGAGCTTTCTTCTTGAAGAATTTTCTCTTTTTCGGACATTCGGTTCTTTTGTGACCGGGTTTGTCATAATCATAGCACACAATTTTCTTGTTCGTTTCCTCACCTTTGTCATCTTTCTTTTGAAATCGACAGTTGTTGTTAAAGCCTCTCCACTTTTTGATAAAGAGAACAAGATCATCAAGTTCCTCATCACTCTTGTTTGAGTTTGAGGTTTCTGCATCATTTGATGATTTCAAAGCTATTTGTCTTCTAGGAGAATCCTTCTTTTCTTCATCTTTTGCTTTTCTTGATTTCTCCTTTATTTCGGCATGATTTAACTCATAGGTCATCAAGGTTCCATAGAGCTCTTCCAAAGGATATGTGTTGATATCTTTGATATTCTCTATTAACATTCTTAATGAATCTCAGTCTTTCGAGAGAGATCTAAGAATTTCGCTCACAAGTTCACCATTAATAAATTTTTGATCAAAACCTTTAGGGTCATTAACAATATCGGTGAATCGAGTAATCATGCTAGCAATTGGTTCATTTTGTTTCATAAATAAATTTTCAAAATCTTTATACAAGAAATTTATCTTAGTTTCTTTTACTTTGTTTGTGTCATGTGTGTGATTTCTAATACATGTCAAATATCATATGCGGAATCACATATGCTACTACGATTAAATTTATTTATGTTCAAAGCACAATAAAGAAGATTTTTGACTTTAGTATTCAATGACAATTTTCTTTTATCATCCACATCATATTCTTCTCTAATCTTTGGAATGGTTTGGTCCGATTTTCAATCAAGCTTAATAACCTTAGTGAACTTATGAGGACCAAATTCAATAATCTCCTAAATATTATAATCAATTGATTGAATATAAATTATCATTCTAATTTTTCAATAATTATAATATGAACCATCAAACAAAAGATGACGATTTGTAGAATGCCCATCAATATTTAGATTAGCCATAACATAAGATAGTGAAATCTTAAAAATGAGCACCTAAACTCTGATACCAATTGATAACCCAAAAATAACTAACCAATAGGAGGTGAATTGGTTTTTGAAACTTTTTCGACACTTAGTCTCAAAACAATTCGATACACAAGATATAAATGTAAAGTATGATATGAGAATTAATTATGCAAGTTTGATGACTTAATTCAACTATAAATATGGCACAATGTAAATGACAATATAAAGTAAAGTGCGATAATGTAAAGATAACAAACCGATTTAATAAGGTTCGATACACAATGTATTCTACGTCCCCATTACCAAGCCCTCCGTCACGAGTAAGGCCAAATGCACTATAATGGTAACTTACAAATAAGGAGTATCAATCCTTAAGTGACTTACAAAGAAGGAGCACTTATCATTAGATGACTTACAACAAGGAGCACATATCTTTATTAACAATCGAGTTTTCACAATGCTCTCGAAACCACCAAAATATAAATTATAATCTTACAATTAAAAGAACCCTATTAACAAATGATATCATCAAGTCAAGTATTTAGAGAGTTAGGATAACACTTCAATAGATAGCAAATAATAAAGCTCAAGTGTTTATGATGAAAACTTTGATGAACGATTGATAATGAATTAGGTTGTATTTTTTTTCAAAGTTTTTAAACCAATGATCTCTCTTAACAAATAATACAAGTTAAGTATGAAGAGAGATTTACACTTAAATCAAAGTGTTGGCAAATAAATTTTTTATCAAGAATGAAGATTAGATGAAATTGTGAAAAATTCTTTGCAAAATGAAATTTTTTATAAGATAAATGAAATAGATTGATTCAATCAAGAAATTTTTTTGTAATAAATGAAATAGAATTTAGACTCAAGTAATTTCAATGGTATTCAATAAATGAGCTCTTCAAAAATCTCTTGTAAGTTTGTTAACATTGAATGCAAGATAGATTGATATTTATAGAGCAAAAAGGATGAGAATCAGTCACTTTCAATTGAGTACTTTCGATAGATCGAAGTGTAATATAGTCGTTGTAAAATTCAAAGTTTCGGCGACACTTTGGTAGATCAAACCGGTCGATCGAAATATTTTTCGGTCGAGCATACCGGTTGACAGGGTATACTTTTGGTCGACCGAAAGATGCAGAATTTTGGAATTATTAAATTTTATATCAAGTTATTCATTTTTCCAAAATTACTTCTAAAACGTTTTTGTACAAGTGATGAGTTATGAAATATGGTTCGAACTTTATGTTTTTTGCTAAGAATTGATGAGTATACATTTACATGTAAACGAAGTTTCGATAAATAACTTCTAAATACTAGTCTTCAGAATTCTTGCTTTTCGAGTCTTTTTCGATTTGTGTGCTCTTCAACTGACGACAATTTGTGCCTTTGAGTGGGTAGGATTATGAAAAACTCAAGAAAACTAGATATGTTAGAATCATAAGATTATTATTTGTTATAATCAAAACAAGTTAAACTAATCATAGGTCAACATCTCCGTGTCTCCATTCTTAAGCACGGAGACACGCCCCGTGTCTCTGTGCTTAACGGTGACACGCCGTGCCTCCGTTCTTAACTTAGAAATTTGATCAGCAAAGTTTATGTCATTACTGAGTCTTGGAATGATCTTGTATTGAGTCGCTAGATAGTCTTCTCCCACTAAAATCATCAATTCATGCAGTAAATCATTTCTTTGAAGGTGTAAAGAATATGGGACTTCACAAATCCCTTCAATAAACCCCATCAAAGTATTCATTTCCTTTAACAAATCTCTTTTACTGTAAAAAGAATACAGACGGGAAAGAAGAAATGATGTAGTGAAGAATAATTTCTCCTTTAAAAATGATGCTGTGAAGAATAAAAAAAACATTTGAGGGCAATGTCTATGGTTTCCACTCATTCGTATCAATCTAATCAAGAATTCAAGATATGCTAACCACTTCCTTTCCCTTTCCCTCAATTTAAGGTAATTGATATTTTGTTGTTTTGGGGTAAAATTTGAATGATCGAGGAGTATGGGCTTAGTTAGATTGTGGAGTAGTTGATTGTGTTTGTGAAGTGCAAAAATTGTGGCCTTGATTTAGAAGTTAATCTCTTCAAATCTTAGGAAAAATATGTTGCATTTAAGGTGTTTACTAAAATGACCAAGTGGAAAATTAGTGTATAATTAGGCCTAAATTGGCAATTTGATTGAGTCAAAAATCTTTCATTATTTAAAAAAAAGCCTAATATTGCCTTCACTATTTAAAAAAAAAAATCTCCGTGCAGCACAGAGATGCACACGAGGAGATTTTTTTTTTTAACATTATCTACCTACATTTTAAAACTATGAACTCAAACAAATTATATAATATTTGATTTAAAATAAAAGAATTCAAGATTTTCACCACTTTTTTTTTAACAAAGGCTCATGTTGTAAATTTAATATATTGCTTCCACACCGCCATTCCTACTTCTCCATTATCTCACGCAACTACCCACTCCTCTATTTTCCCACGCAACCTCCTGTTGGAAACTTCTCCTTCCTTTCCATTTGCAAGGATAATGCTGTCAAAAATAGATTTTCATTAAATCTAGAAGATTGCAGTTTCTTAAGTTTTCCCCTGCGAATTTATCTAAATCCCACTCATGTTAATGCCATGTTAATAGTTATTTGTGTTTCTGATTTATTAATTATAAACATGTTCCCATTTTAAAAATTTTATTAGATTAATTCATTAATGTGGGAAATTTTCAGTGCCCAAGTACAATATGACCTATAGTTCGATGCTTTCTCAACCTTAACGTCGATATATTATTTTTAGTCTATGCAGTGGTAATGATGAACTCAATCATGTTTTGAATATGTGAGAACCTATATGTTGCATATTTAAGATAACAGCTGAGTTTTATTTGCCTTGGCTACTTTGCTTCTTGTTTGAATCCAACCTTGCGGTAACAATGGTTAGTTGATTTATTTAATCTCTCATAATTTATCTTTAATTTTAGCATTTTGTTCTTCTGTAGGAAGAACTCCAACTTGCACTATGCAGAACTCCTTATGATGAGAACCTATTTTTGGATCGGTAATGATTTTCGCAATCTTGCTGTGTCTTCTATTTTTGGATCAGGTAACCATTGAAAGCACAAATTTGATGTCTCGTGTAGTAAAAACCAATGCTTGCAATATTTATGTGCATGTGCTCCTTTTAACAGTTAGTTTCGTAATATTGCTAGCATGGAACTGAGATTATCGTATCCTTATGTGGTGTTCATGTTCTTTCCGAGATTCGTTTTTGGATGTACATTCTTTTGTATCATAGTTGGATGGTAGGTAAGGAGATAAGGTTAAAGATAGTGAAAATCATCAGAGCTCAAGAGGACCAAAGAGACCTAATTTTTTTTGTATATATGCACTAATAAATTTCTGCCATAGTGCTATTATATTGTGTATCATTTGTACGTGTCTTCATACAGATTCATTGATCTGCTTCGTCTTACTTTTGGTGACATGGTATTGCAACACACGTATCCATTTATGCAAGAGTTAATATACCAACATTAGCATTCAAAGTTATGTGTCTTTTCTACAGCCCCAATATAGAGCTCTTCGGTGCTATGGTCCTGGAATGAAACATGAGATACTGGAATGTGTTAGAATTTAATTGACAAAAAACAGGAATCTTCAACTATCATGATGGTCACATACTCATCTCTTTTATGAGGAAATAAATACTTCATCAAACATACCGGGATCAACCATAATGAAATCTTCTTTGTCTAGAAAGATTGTAGAAATTATTTCTCTCACTTCACCCCTTTTCTTCTCTTCACTAGAACATATGGGAGATTCTAATAAAATGAATAGTGGGTAGAGAGAGGACAATTCCTACGTACATAAAAAATATAAACAGTTATCCTACTCCCCATAAAAGTAAGCACATAGGAAATAACTTCTCTTTTCTCACTTAACCGTGCATTTCAATTCAAAGCCAATAACCACCTTATCTCATTAAATCCAAATAATGTCCATATTGTCCTTGTTCATCATGTGGGACATATTTAACAGAATGTGCAGATGAAAGTTAACATGGGAATAAATCTAGGTACACGAACCACATAGAAATCATATAAAACTACTCATGTAAAGACACGAGAAAGCATACTCCTCAAAGACTAGAACTGCACTTAATCAAATCTCCGTGCAATGCAGGAAAAGATGATAGCTTGGAACCTTCCAATATTAGTTTCCTCAATTTACGCCCTTTAACCCATATTTACCTGATATTATTAACATGCCTCTCAATAAGATCCACTTCCATACATGATTCTCATTCTATAATCTGGGTTACACACTACAAATTACCAAAATCCTACTTCCCAAGGTCAAAAGGCTTTAACATGAGGCTAATTAATGTATAAGCCTGATCTGCAGAGACTTTTGCACAATTAGAAAGTGGAGTTTGTATCCATTTAAACTTTCATGTTTTAAGGTTATATTACTGTTAAATAATTTCTTGAAAACCACTAAGATATATGCAGAATGTTTCATTGGTTAATTATTAACAACTACGGTTTCAAATTTGTGTACCCATAATGTTGAATAGCCTTGCAATCAGGTAAATGTTGCAAAAGTGAGACATACATGCCTCGTAATAGTTATCATTTATACAGAACCCCACCTTTCAATTTTTCTGAGAGCTGTGATAGAAGAAATATGGTGCCTAGAAGAGTAATAATAGCTAAAAAGAGACTAAACAAAACAATTGAATGTAATGACTAGAAGGACAGAGACACAGTTGGCAGGAAATTAAATAAAGTCTATTCTTGATAAACAAGAGTTTGTGAGTACTTTTCAGGATGTGTACAATGTGTTAAGAAATATAGTATTATTTTATTTTATGTTTATTAAGGGTAGAATAGTCTTTTTAGTTTTCCTTATTTTAGAATATATATAGTCTCTCTATATGTGGGTTTTGTATTCACTTTTCATTATGCATAATTAATGAAACCCTAGCCTCCTTTTTTCCCTTTCTTTTCTTTCAATTGTTTAACATGGTATCAGAGCAAAATTTCATGAGACAAAGTTTAATCTCAAACACAGCTTTCGCAGATCCATTGGCTCTTACAGAATCAGACGAATTAAAGGCATGTGCACCCTATATTGCTCTTAGAGAACAGCAACGGTTGGTGCAGTTTTTAACTGCACTTCGCAGTGATTTTGAGGGACTTAGAGGTTCAATTATGTATCATTCTCCACTTCTTTCTGTTGACTCAGTTGTTAGTGAGCTATTGGCGAAAGAAATACGTCTCAAGTCTTATTCTGAAAAGGGAATCCTTTCTGCTTCTCATCCTTCCGTGTTAGCAGTGTCTTCTAAGTCACTCTCTCATAATCAGAATAAGTTTTACGGAAGGGTTGCCCCCAATGAGTGCAGTTTCTATAAGCATAAAGGTCATTGGAGGGCTCAGTGTCTTAAGTTGAGACAGCAGAATCAATCGCAGCAACAATTTCAAGCATGGAAGCCTGACAACTAGTCACAATCGAATGCTCATAGACCACCTCATGGCTATAGACCACCACAGTCTAATACTGCAGCAGCATCAGCTTTATCAGGTCTCTTCACCGATCCTAGTACTCTCGCTGAGCAATTTCAGAAGTTTCTCTCCTTACAGCCACAAGTTATGCCTGCTTCCTTTCCTTCCGTAGGTCAGTTGCCTCATGGTTCTTCAGGTATGTCACATTCTGTATGGGTCTTGGATTCTGGTACTTCACATCATATGTCTCCAGATTCTTCATCTTTTGCTTCTGTGTCTCCTTCGTCTTCTATTCCTGTCATGACTGCTGATGGCACTCCTATGCCTTTAGCAGGTGTTGGTTCTGTTGTCACACCTCACTTGTCTCTCCCTAATGTTCATCATATACCGAAACTCACATTAAATCTTGCTTCTGTTGGTCGGTTATGTGATTATGGTAATTTAGTCACATTTTCCTCTTCTTCTTGTTATGTACAGGACCTGCAATCTCAGAAGCTGATTGGGACAGGCCGTAGGAAGGGTGGACTATATATTTTGGATGAGCTAAAAGTGCCAGTTGCTGCTTCTACTACTAATATTGATTTGTCTTCTTTTCGTTTGAGTCCTTCTTCTTCTAGTTTTTATTTATGGCATTCTCGTTTAGGTCATGTTTCGTCTTCTCGTTTAAGATTTTTGTCTTCCACTGGAGCGTTAGGAAATTTGCAACCTTGTGATATTTCTGATTGTAGTGGATGTAAACTGGCAAAATTTTCAGCTTTACCTTTTAATCGAAGTATTTCTGTTTCTTCTTCTCCTTTTGATTTGATTCATTCTGATGTATGGGGGCCTTCTCCTGTTACCATAAAACGAGGATCTCGATATTATGTTTCCTTTATTGATGATTATACTCATTATTGTCGGATTTATTTAATGAACATCGTTTTGAATTCTTTGAGATATACTCAACATTTCGTTCTCTTGTCAAAACTCAACATTTTGCTGTTATCAAATGTTTTAGGTGTGATTTGGGTGGGGAATACATTTCTAATAGATTTTGTGAGCTTCTTGCCTTAGATGGAACCATTCACCAAACTTCGTGTACTGATACTCCTGAGCAAAATGGTGTTGCTGAAAGAAAACATAGGCACATTGTTGAAACTGCTCGCTCTTTCTTGTTGTCTTCTTCTGTTCCTAGTGTGTTTTGGGGTGAAGCTGTTCTTACTGCTGTAGGTCTGATTAATACAATTTCATCTTCTCATATTTCAGGTCTTTCCTCTTTCGAAAAGTTGTATGGGTATGCTCCTGATTATTCTTTCTTTAGAGTTTTTGGTTGTACTTGTTTCGTTCTTCGTCCTCATGTAGAACATAGTAAGTTATCATCTCGATTTGTTATTTGTGTCTTTCTTGGTTATGGTGAAGGTAAAAAGGGATATCGTTGTTTTGATCCAACAACTCAGAAACTTTATGTGTCTCGTCATGTTGTTTTTCTCGAGCATATACCTTTCTTTTCTATTCCATCCACTACTCATAATTTGACTAGATCTGATCTTATTCGTATAGATCCATTTTCTGACGATTCTAATAGTTTGTCATCTCAGGTTCTCAGTACCTCAAATACCTCTTCTCATGTTCTTACCCCGTTATGTTTACAACCAACTCGTATTGATCATTCTGCAGGTACGACACTTTACTCTCCAGTACACCTGGAGATCCCTCTTCTCCTACGGTCCCTCAAGCTCCGTCTGAAATTATGGATCCACCTCTACGTCAATCTACACGCATTCGTAAGTCTACAAAGTTACTAGATTTTGCTTATTCTTGTTATTCTTCATCTTTTACTTCATTTTTAGCTTCTATTCATTGTCTTTCTTAGCCCTCTTTCTATAAAGAGGCAATTCTTGATCCTCTTTGGCAGTAAGCTATGGATGAGGAACTTTCTGCTTTGCATAAGAGTGGTACTTGGGATTTAGTTCCTTTACCTCCTGGTAAGAGTGTTGTGGGTTGTCGTTGGGTGTATAAGATCAAGACTAATTCTGATAGATCAATTGAGCGATACCAAGCTCGGTTGGTTGCGAAGGGTACTCTCAACAGTATGGTATGGATTATGAGGAAACATTTGCTCCTGTTGCAAAAATGACTACTATTCGTACTCTTATTGCAGTAGCTTCCGTTCGTCAGTGGCGTATCTCTCAACTTGATGTTCTTGAATGGAGATCTTTAAGAAGAAGTTTATATGGCACCCACTCCTGGTGTTTCACATGATTCTGGGTATGTTTGCAAGCTAAAGAAATCGTTATATGGTCTCAAACAAGCACATCGTACTTGGTTTGAGAAATTTTCTGTTGTGATCTCTTCCCTTGGATTTACTTCTAGTAGTCATGATTCTGCCCTTTTTGTTAAGTGCACTGATGCATGTCGTATCATTCTATCTTTATATGTTGATGACATGATTATTACTGGTGATGATATTGATGGTATTTCAGTTTTGAAAATAGAGTTAGCTAGATAGTTTGAAATGAAAGATTTGGGTTCTTTACGATATTTCTTGGGTATTGAGGTAGCCTGCTCACCTAGAGGTTATCTTCTTTCTCAGTCAAAATATGTTGCAGCTATTATTGAGCGGTCTAGACTTACTGATAATAAGACTGTTGATACTCCCATTGAGGTTAATGCAAAGTATTCTTCTTCTGATGGTCTACCTTTGTCGGATCCTACTTTATATCGTACTATTGTTGGGAGCTTGGTATATCTCACTATTACTCGTCCAGATATTGCATATGTTGTTCATGTTGTTAGTCAGTTCGTTGCTTCTCCTACTACAATTCATTGGGCAGCTGTTCTTCGTATTTTGCGGTATCTTCGGGGTAAGTCTTTCAGAATCTTTTACTTCCATCCACATCTTCCTTGGAGCTGCGTGCATACTCTGATGCTGATCATGGCAGTGATCCCACAGATCGTAAGTCTGTTACTAGTTTCTGTATTTTTTTGGGTGATTCTCTTATTTCTTGGAAGAGCAAGAAACAATCTATTGTTTCTCAATCTTCAACCGAAGCAGAATATCATGCCATGGCATTTACTACCAAAGAGATTGTTTGGCTACGTTGGTTATTTGAAGATATGGGAGTTTCTTTCTCATCCTACTCCTATGTATTGCGACAACCAGAGTTCTATTCAGATTGCCCACAACTCGATTTTTCATGAACGGACTAAGCACATTGAGATCGATTGTCACCTTACTCGTCATCATCTCAAGCATGGCACAATTACTTTGCCTTTCGTTACTTCTTCTTTGCAGCTTGCAGATTTCTTTACTAAGGGGCATTCTATTTCTCGTTTTCGTTTTCTAGTTGGCAAACTTTCGATACTTGTAACTGACACATCGTGAGTTTGAGGGGAGATGTTAAGAAATATATTATTATTTTATTTTATTATTTATTAAGGGTAGAATAGTCTTTTTAGTTTTCCTTATTTTAGACTATATATAGTCTCTCTATATGTAGGTTTTGTATTCACTTTTCATTATGCATAATTAATGAAACCCTAGCCTCCCTTTCTCCCTTTCTTTCCTTTCAATTGTTTAACACAATGTTCAATGATGAACAAATCCTTAAAAGTACATATTCTTTTCACCAATTGCTGGAAGTAGTAAATTCAAAGGCAGTTAGAAGGCTACATTTAAAAATACTCATACTATGTGATGACAAAAATTATCTGTTTTATGATTCATAAGCCAACTATATATTTCTCTAAGATCAGAAGCCCCTCTGCAGTCAGTCCATTTACTTACACAAGCTGCAAAGTGGAAGAAGTCGCACTATCTGCTATAACGCCAGTAAACTTATTATCTGATAAATCCCTGCATCAAAAAAACAGGAAGAATTAGCTGTAAGAATAGAGAAGACGGAAAACATAAAATCAGTGGCGATATTTTACAGTTTAAAATTAGTGCTCAGTCAGAAAGTTTCTTTTTTACAAGTAATCATTTATTAAACTTAAATGGATCGTTGTCTCAGAAAGCTAAATGGGAAGTTGATTGTTGTTGGATGCTTCTCCTTCATGCTTCATCAGATGAAGGAAACCATCAACCAACATCAATTCCAAAATAAAATCATTTCAATCTTGTTGACAATAATCAACTAACGTGCAACGCACATTTTCTTCACTAGTAATATGAAAAGTTCGTTCATGTTCTTTTCTCCAACGAAAATATTATCAGTTTTTTTGTTCTATATTTTTATGTATATTGAAATATGCAATATTGAGTTTAATTGAGACGAACAATAATTCTATTTTACACTCTTAGCTTTTATTACACAATCTTAAAAGTATTAATTTTATTATTTATCTTGTTTTATAATTATTTGTTTTTGTGATTATTAGATAGCTCATGTTTTGTAGTGATTTTAATCTATATTTTAATCCAAGTGAAAGTCACTTTTCAATCACATTTCATCAAAATTTATTAAAAAAATTGATTTTAATTCCTACCAAAGAGTTATTATAGTATGTATTGGCGCTACAAAGTGACTATTGAAGAAATATTGTGACATGATTTTAGTGGTAAGAATATATATTGCAAAATCAAGTGCTTTATCTTTATCTGAAATATGAAATGCAGTGACTTTTGTATTGCAATATTCATGATCATTCTTTAATGTTTTGGCATTTAAGTCCTCAAACATTTCATTTGCACCACAACTCCGAACTTGTTGACTAAGTTAATAGGTTGGGGATTAATGCTACAATTTTCCCATGTTTATATTTCATAAAATTTCTGCAAGTTTCACTAACTTAGGGCTCATTAGACATCACTTTTTCTTTTGCTTCCTATAGAAGATCTTTTGAAGGAAATTACCTTAAATTTTAATTGAAAACTAATTTTTAAAAGCATTTTTTATTCCTTCCAAAAGTTAGAAGTGTTTTCAGAGGAAGCCACAGTGGACCAACTTCTTCTAAAAGTTTTTCCAACTACTGAAAGCACTTTCATTAGCCAAACAGGTCCAAAAGTAACTTTTTTATCACAAAAACTCCTTATAATTTTCAAAAACCATGTCAAACAGTCCTTAATTTCATTATTTTTGCTTTTTTTTTTCCCCTTCAAAGAACATGAGCACATGTTCTCAAGTAGAAGATTCACTTCAAACACAATAAAGCAACATTTTTGCATTAAAACAGTACCAATGTGACCTTAAAGAAAACGACTTCAATTGAGATGCAAAAAACCTCACACAAAAATTACTAGATGATGAAACCAGAAGCCAGAACTTGAAAATTAATAACATTTCAATCGGACAATTGCTCTGATAAATCTTTTTTCTAGTAAAAGCACCTAACCACAACAATTATTAATTCATCAATCACGAGAAAGTCAATTACATCCTTGTATTCGTTAAGCTCTTTTAGCACCTTGACTACCAATACACAAGTGTGCATATATTCCCGAATACTAGAAAAAGGAACAAGGAATGCCACAAAACAAGCATCATACATGGACTTCTTGTGAACCTGAGAACTCACGAAGAGCTTTCACCTCCCTCTTGACAAAAGATGGCAAGCAAAAGGCAGCTTTGTGAATCTGTGGAGCACACACAAATTGTCAGTGTATTGCTTGAGAAACCTGTAATCCCATAACAAGAAGTTGATAAACATATTCCATAGTGTTCGTTTTTTGTGCCTAAGCTTGATCAAGAGGTTTCATACATATAAAAAAGACCACTTGATGTACCGATTAAGAAAAGTGACGACACTATTAGTAACAGAGAACTTACACGACATAGGCATTGCTTACACAATATCTATTGAACATAAAGATCGAGAAAAAGTAGGCAATTTCATATATAAACATTTTATTATTGGTCTAGTCATTAGCCTCAACGACGACTTTTAAATGACAACCATGAACAATAGCAAAATTTAAAGGTCACACTGGCAACATTCAAAACAGGAGAAGATACCTCAGAGTTGTAAAACTTGAGTTCCCTTATATGCTGAAGCGCACCCTCAATCTTCTCAATTGGATTGATAGGGTGCTTGAAATCAACTGGTGGTCCCTCTGTGGAGCACAATAGAAATCCTATAACGCCACTGTTGGTAGTAGACACAGAAACTACATGAGAACATAGTAATGGCCGGTTGCCAAGGATACCAATTAAATGATAGTATGTAGTAAGAAGCATATGCAAACATCGAATGTCAGCAAATAAACTTTTAATGTATAGTCAAATTAATGAAGAATATCCAAAAGAACTTCATAAAAAGGGATTCCTTTATAAAATATATAGGCAATTTGCATTAAGAAAACTTAGAAAAGTTATTTCTACGGTCAGTAAAGTTATACCTTGGATATGTAGGAACACTAGTCCATGCATAATGTACAGAACCCTTGAATGTTTCACGGCAAATCGAAATCATATCTTGAATCAGATGAGTGTGGAGCCACATACTCTCTGCCATATTACATAGAACACCACCAGGCCTTAACGCTCTTGCAAGGGTCTCAAAAAATGGTTTCTCCACAAGCTCCTGAGCAGGACCTGTACAGAAACAAATTCAAATCAACATTAGCTTGATGTTATTATGGACTTTAAACGTACAAATGGGAACATAAAGGAAAAGCATATTGTCAAAGACAAATATTTTTTTTAAGTATAATACTAAACAGAAATTAATATGTTCTAGAGAATTTAAAGGTATTTCAAACCCATCTAGGTGTATGTGAACAACTGGGAGCGCAAGGTAAATGTTTGTGCTGCCCAAAAAGAAAAAAACAATTTTTTCACAACAAAAAAAGGCCAAGAAATAGGGTGCTGCCCCCATATACATACCTACAGGATCGGATGAATCAACAATAATTGCATCATACTTCCCTTCAGGTGCATGCCTTAGAAATTCAACAGCTGTCCAAATCATGAAAGAGAATAATCAGAACACGAGAATAGTACTTGAGAATGAATGGAAATAAAGATCGCCTTTTTGTAGAGCATGACAGCCTCTTCCCTCCACGTTCTATTATACTGCAGAATTCCATGAACCTATTGCTTTCAGTTCCCCATTAAATTTGCAGAACACCTTACCATCACCCTTTGTAATTCATAATGACACGAGCTAAGTTGAAGGGTTTAGGCATACCATCACCAACATGTAGTCGCACACGAGGGTCCTCAAAGCCAATAGCTAGCTCGGGAAAATACTTCTTGCTAACCTACAATGCAGAAAACAATGGATTGAAAACCACAAGAGTGTAACAAGGAAAGAGTATTTGTTGAATACTTGTAACACAAATTTCAACCACTCACATCTATAACCATTTTATCTATCTCGCAAATATCAATCAGCTCCACAGAGCTGTGACGGGCAATTTCCCGAAGAACTCCACCATCACCTCCACCTACAACCAGAACCTGTAACTCATGGAAGGGGCATAGAGATTAAGTGTATTATAAATAAGGAAAACAAAAACAAAGTATAGAGATGGAGTGTGTTATAAATAACGGGAAAAAAAAAAAAAAAAAACAATTGTATTCCTGCAGGTGATGCAAAATCTTTCATTTATATTTTCATTGTGGTCATCTGTATACTAATGTTTCATGATTATATGCCATAGAAAAAGTTCAAACAGTCTCTAGAATGCACTCAGAGATCCTCCCCAAGTGTACTACATAGACAGGGAAAAATGCATCTAAGAAACAGGAATGCTTTCCTTAGTATCATCCTTTTCCCCCCAGGGAACATAACTACAAGCTTGAACAATCTATTTGCTACAAATAAGATGGATATGTTTCACGAAATAGCAGAAGAATTGAGTAATCTACTACAAAATAATGAAATTGAGCATTTTCATAGCAGACTGATGTAATATCCCAGTACCTTCAGAAATGATTGAAGACCCAAAGGTAGAAAATTATTTACTATTATATCGACTCAGAAAAAAATTAAAGCAAAGAACAAAATATTCGCATACTTTCTTTTTTGAACATGGTTATAAATTGTAATAGGCTGAAATAATATTAATTCAGGATAATGACCAAGAATCCAACCTATGTGGAAAAATATAAGAGACCAACAGTTGTTCCACTGTCGCCTAAAGCAAGTAAAAAATGAGAATAATAGGAACTCCATAAAAATACATTTGTCGCAATAAACAGAAATCAGAATTTACATTTTTTGGGGATTCAATGGAACAAAGGGGGAGATGGGTTATCATTTCCTGATAGGCGCATTCATCTGTCTCAGTCAACTGAACAATGCCATCTAGAACAAGCACTTTTCCATATGCTGAGGACTGCGAGGGTGAGAAAACACAATGTATAAATGCACATGTCAAGACTTGAATTGATGAGGAACAGTGACAGAAGCACAAATGTAGTATTAAAATTTACAGTAGCTGATGCACAACCTCAAAAACCATAACCTCCTGGTACTCTGACTTTTCCTTAAACAGAATCTTTTCTACTTTCAGGGAGTGTGCTTCTCCTATAAGCAGAAACACTAGGGTTAACTAAAGATAGCTCATAGCTGCATAGTAACAAGTATAAACAAGAACATAAAATCTTAAGGTTTACGAAAGAGCAGGATTCATATTCCTCCTCCCTCTAATCAAGACCCAACCTCGAGTTCTCAAGAAATTATGAACAAATCTTTTTCCTATCAAAGGGCATCATAACTAATTTACAATCACTAATGGCATCTGAACAACACACAGTATTAAGATTTACGGGTTAAATATTTCTGCTGGAATTATTCCAACAATTTTCCGGAGGTTCTTGCTTCCAATTCCTTCATGAGTAGCGTCATTAATATTTCTCAAAATCTAATTAACAAGACTATACACTAAAGTCAAATAGTCTTTCATTACTTCAGAACATACTAGGAATGAAGTAGCATCATCATCTAAAATTAAACTAGAGAAGTAAATCAACTTGACCAATTCGCAGAATAACTGCAGAAGATGTAGATTTGCCTCCCAATTGTTTGAAAAAAAAAAAAAAAAAAAAAACATTTAGTATGGAGATAAGCAGGAAAAGAAAAGGTTATTCTGCGTGCTAATATATTAGACAAATGGAGATAAGCAGGAAAAAAAAAGGTTGAGCGAGCTAATATATTAGACAGAGTTGAGATAAAAAGTTTAAGGTGTTGATTGGATAAAGCAATGCAAGATAATAATTTTAAGTCTAACAACTTATCCCTAGGCTGAATGGTAAGTGAGAATAAAGGCAACAACACCTGGCCACATTGGGTTGTTGAAATACAATTCCTTCTGAGCTTTACCTGCAGGAAAAGAATTTAGCAAAACAACTAAAACGTAGATGGTAGGATAGAACATATAAAATCGAGGAGTTCTACAAACAAAAATAAATATATGATAATACCAGAGGATGACTGAAGTTCAGAGAACCATCCGGAAACAACCGTGGAATGGCATCTGGCTTCAAGCTCAGGGTCTGACACCTTAGCTTTCAAACAACAAGAGGGGATAACCATGGTCTTGTTCGAACAATTAGTGTCACTCTCCCTCCCATCCATAGCCCTCTGACATTCCAAACCTCCTTCTGCGCCGCCCTCCATATAATATAATTTTCTCCTCTAGATCCAGTCTCTGATCACAAAAAATATACCCCAAAAGGGATCAATACGTAAACAACATCAAAATCAACACACCACCATTCAGGATAATTAATGAAACAAAGTCTAAAATTCCAAAAATAGAAAAAGGAACAGGAATAATGGAAGAAATTTTATATCATTTTGACATTCTTCATTACTAAAATATGCTGAGGAGTCTAATAGAGTATCCAAAACAAATTTTACAAGTACATAAGTTAAACCAAGTTGCATGCATAAGATAGGTTCTTGGCTAACATTATAGTGGGCACCTAAAACGATAATAAAGATAATAATCAAAGAAAGTTTTACAATACACGAGTTAATCCAAAACAAAGTTTTACAAGTACATAAATTAAACCAAGTTGAATGCATAAGAAAGGTTCTTGGCTAATTAATTGTGGGCACCTATAATGATAATCAAGATAATAATCAAAGAAAAAGAAGGGATTTTTAAAGGCATCTAACTGAAAAGAAAAGAAATAATTTCGAAATCTGGTTGAGGTACATACAATAAGATATTAGCCAAAAATAGCACCAGAATCCTCAAGCTTTATTGTTCAAAAGAGAAGTACAATCAATCTCAACAAATTGAGAATTTTTTAATTTTAAAATTCAAAGGCTACGTTGTCTTCACGCCAACTAAAAGTCCTAAATAAAAAATATTGATTAATATAGAAAGAAGATCTTTCTTCTAGAATGAGGAAAAAAATATTATCTTGATTCCCATTAAATATAGAAAAAATTCATGAAAAGGAAACAAAATAAAAGTACAATTAACTATGATAAATTTGAATAACTCCAAGAAAAATAAAATCTAATGTGAATATTTCCATAATTCGGTTGAATGATACTCTACATATAGCGATATAAATCACGAATTAATAATCGCATAATATTTAGCATTAATACTTCCCCCCCGCCAAACAGGATACTAGGGTTTAACAAAAAGGGAAAATTTCCAATTTCCGAATACAAATATTCCAAGTTATTCAATATCTTTATTTCTCTTCGCCGCAAAAGAACAAAAAATAAACAAAAATTTAAAACTAAACACTAAAAACAGTAATTCACACAATGACACAAAGATTACATAAAAATGCATACATATAAAGAAAAATATATAACAATATAAAGAAATTATAATCGCACCTGAGAATTTCTTTAAAAAATTGTAGCTAAATCAGCGCAACGAAAAATCGAGTATGATTATTGTAAAAAATTGCAAGAGATAAAAAAAATGGCTGCGATTTATCAGTCTGTTCTCGTCTCCTCCCTGCTTCACTCTCTGTACTTGTAGGAGGAAGAAATGGCGTCAGAATCAGAGGAGGAGAATTTATAGATAATTAACTATTTTACCAAACAAAAACGCTTAAGCGACGCGAAACCATTATTTATGGGCCCACCGCCACAGGGTTTGGCTTTCCCCTTTTTTTTTTTTTTTTTTTCACTTTGAATGGTTGATAGTTTGAATAATTGTACGAAGTTTCAAGTTGGTGAATCATGTTTGATTCCTCGTGACAAGACGTGAGCTAGTGTGCTCGATCGTTGGATTCACAACTATTATCTGTACATTTTATAAGATTCATAACTTATAAGTATTTAATTCTTGTTTGGTGGGAATTAAAATCATTTTTTAACAAATTTTGATAAAAATTGATAAAATGTGATTAAAATTAATTTTTGACTTTAACTTAAATTTTAATCGTTACTAAATAGTGACTTGAATTTTAATTTAATCACTTTCCATCATATACGAAAGTGATAACCTGTCAAGTTGAGTTGGTAAGTTGACACATATTGCATTGGCATAAAGTCGAGTGAATGATAAGTCTTTAAATTGACACGTTATTTTAGAGAATAACATATAGCATTTGTGATAAGGACAATTCTATTTGTACATAATCATTTATCAAATTTTTTACCGAATTAATAAGTGGCGGTCCCCTATTGGGGGTGCCTGTGGGCCTAGGCACCCTAATAGGAAGCGCACACTTGTCAATTCGATAAAAAAAATTGATAAATGATTATGTATACGTAGCGCAGCAGTTGTGATAAATACACATATTTCTCCAATAAAAAATTAGTTAAAGTCCACTTTTCTTGATCAACAAACTGTTTCATGGAGGGTTTCCATCCAGATGGACTCCAATACATATTGATGAAAGATTAGGGACATTCGCTAACACAAATTGAAGGTTATGGTAAAATCTGCAAAAATTGAAAAGGTTAAGAATGTTGCTGCAATTTTCCCTTAAAATGTGAGAGAATATTTTAAGGATGATCTATTAAGGTTGACATACCCCTTTTGGAGGGTGCCGGGGTTCTTGGCCCACGATCCCTATTGGGTACCCCTCCATAGGGGCCCGCCACGTGGCCATTATGTTAAAATTTATGGATAATACATATTATTATCCATATTTTAAAGTTGGTGAGAAAGGGAAAATATTTAAGAATATTCTAGATAGTGGTAATTACATTAACCCAGACCTTTTTTTTCACTTTTTGAAAAATCAGGTTTTAACATTTTTAAATAAAAAATCAAGTTTTAATTTCACAATTAACATTAATAAGGATATTATAAAATTAAATTAACATATATACCCACCCTATCTACCCACACCAAATTCATTTTAAATATAAAACCATAATCAACTCTCTCACCATTTCTCTCCACTTTCTCATAGCCAGCTGTCTCTACCGTCGGTCGCTAGCCGCTGGTCTCTTCCCTTCCCTACCTCCCTCCCTTTGCTGTGAATCACAGTCGCGTCGAGGTTGCTACGATTCGTAGCAGTGACGTCGCACTGCTGTGAATCGCAGCAGCTCTCTCCACTAACGCTGCTAATCGCAGTCGCGTCGAAACGATGCTAAGGGTCACAGTAGCGTCTCAACGCTGCTGTGGGTGGGTGACTGCTTCGTCGGATGGCGCTGCGGTGATGCTAATTTGTGTGATTCTATGTGTGGAAGACGATGACACTGATTTGTGTGATTCTGTATGTGTGGAAGTCGATTGTGTTGGTGCGATGTGGCGGTGACAATGGTCGTTGGTGCAGTTGGTGGAGGTGGTTGATCTATAGTGTATGTGTGCTGATTTGTGTGGGTTCTGTGGTGGTGCTAGAGTTGGGGACTCTTTTGAAATCGATGCTGTGAGATTGTAGTGTGGTTGGATGCGGTGGTGGTGGGTGTGTGTGTTGTGGGTGCGTAGGCGGTGACGACATTACCGGTGTGCATTGGTGTTTGGTAGATAGATGATGGTGGTGGCAGTAGACGGTGGTGCTGGTAGAGATGTTGATGGTGGTGGTGGCGGTGGCGGCATTATCGATGTGCATTAGTGTCTGTGACCAACTATTTGGTCAATATGTGACCTGTGATCAAGTATTGGTGTGGTGTTGGGATTGGGGGATGGGTATTTGGGTTTCTGTGACCAACTATTAAACCGTGACCTTAAAATTCGAGAACCCTTGACCAACAAATGTGAAATAATTTTTAAAATTTGTGACCAATTAAAAATCTGTGACCTCCATAAAAAAATTTGTGACCTATAATTTTTTTATCAGACCAATGAAATCAATTGTGAATAGCTCAATTTCTTGATCTGTGATATCAAAATAATATGTGACCAATTAATTTAATAAGTTGTGATTGAAAATTAAATTTTTAACTACTTAATAAGATATCTGTGACCTCGAAATCGGAGTAGTCGTCGGAATTAAGTGACAGTAAAACAATCACTAGAATTAAGCGTGATCGGAGAACAGTTGTCAGTCATCGGAATAGTCGACGGAACAATGTGGTGGTGGAGGTGGGATGGAGTGGGGTGAGTGTGTCATTATATTATATTACAGTTAAATATTTAATTTAATAGATTAATTGTAAAATATAATTAATTCATTCATGGGAAAACCTTATTTTTGTAAATTTAAACATTGGGACCTGATTTTTTATTTCATAAAAGATAATCATTGACCCGTGAATTTTTCCCTTCTAGATATATTATATCATGAACACAAAGAAGAAATAGAAGAGTGAACGAAAATATTAATAATAAAGTTATATATATAATTTGTCAACGAGTTAACAAGCAGACACATATTACATTAAGGGAAAAATTCACAACTCAGGGTTTGTCTATCTCAAAATAAAAAATCAGGCCCTAATGTTTCGAATTACAAAAATCAGGTTTTTCATGAATTAATTATATTTCATAATTATTATATAAATTAAATATTTAACTGTAATATAATATAATTAACCCACCCCCACCCTCGCTTCGGCGACTACTCCGACGACTTTTCTCCGATCACGCTTAATTTCGGCGACTACTCCGGTGATCGTTCTGTCACCGCTTAATTCTCGAGATTGGTCCGATTCCGACAATTGCTAAGGTCACAGTTATATGCAATTTCGTCACATATATCTTATTAATTAGTTAAAAATTTAATTTTCAGTTAAAACTTATGGTCACAGATATCTTCTTAATTAGTTAAAAATTAATTTCAAGTCACAGCTTATGAAATTACTTGGTCACATATTATTTTGAGGTCACAAATCAAAAAATTTATAGGTCACAAATCAAGAATTTTATGGTTACAAGTTATTTCTCAACTACAAATTAAAATTTTTTATAGCTCACAGATTGAAAAAAATCAAAACTTTTACTGATCACAACTCTATTACGGTGAGTCACAATCACAATTTCTAGGTCACACACCCACCCGTCATAAATCAAAAATTTTATGGTCACAGGTTATTTTTCAACCGCGAATTAAATTTTTTTAAAGGTCACAGATTGAAAAAAATCAAAACGTTTACTAGTCACAGCCCCATTACAGTGAATCACAGTCACAATTTCAAGGTCACAGACACCCACCCCCAACTCATCTAATCCCACCCACGACCGTCGCCACTGATCACCCTCACAACCACAACCATTGCACACAACCAACAACAAAATCGTTGTCACCAAATTCAATCGACCACAAACAAACAACATGACAATCTCCAGATTCATCGCAAAACCACATCTCCGCCACCAATATCCACAACCAACATTAGCAAATCCACCTGCCCCACCACCAAATTTTCCTTCAGAGTTCCATCCCTTTTTCAGAACCCAAAAAACCCCGTAAACTCTTCAGAATTAAAACTGTAGGGAAAGATTTTACACGGTTGAATGGACTGTTGCCTTTCTTACAGTAAACCCCGATTCTCTTTTCTAGCCATACCATCAGTTCACAGTCGTCCAATCAATTTGGGAATTGATAGGAGGCCGTTGGTTGCGGTTGTTCGTAGATACAATAGTAGTAGCAGTAAGTGTGAGTTTGGCGGTTTGAACACGACACTCGAGCCGAAAACAGTGGCTGGGAGGTTCTTGAGTGGCAATTCGCAGCAGAGGGCAATGCTACTGAATCGCAGTGACGACGCTGTGGTTCAACAGCGTCGCGTTGCCAATCGGAGGGGGAGGGAGATGAGAGAAAGGAGAAGAGACGGAAGAGAGAAGGGAGGGGAGCAGAGTCGCTGCGACGTTGCTGCCCCGATTCGCGACAGGGAGAGATGGGAGAATGGAGGGAGGGAGAGCAGAAGCAGGAGCGGCAGGTTACTGCGACGCTGCTGCCCCGATTCGCGGCAGGGGGAGGAGGGAGGGAGAGTAGGAGTAGGAGCAGGAGCAGGAGCAGGAGCGGCGGCGGGGGGCAACGGTTGGTAGAGGTGGAAGCAGCGGGTAAAGTGTGAGGAGAAATGAAATGGATTAGGATTTGGATATGGTTTCTAATTAAAATAAATTAGATGGGGGTGGGTAGTGTGGTGGGTATATAAATTAATTTAACTTAAATTTTTTTATTAATATTAATTGTATAATTAAAACTTGATTTTTGATTAAATAAATCCAAAACCTGATTTTTAAAATATCAAATTTAATGACTGATTTCATGTAATTACCACTTACATTAAATCCTTGTTTGGGCTTCATTCCTCAAAAAAAAAAAAAAATTCCTTTTTTATTTTCGACAACATAATACATATTCATCAATAAATTAATATTGCACGTAAATCAAAAACTTTTCTTACTTTTTAACCACACATCCTTCAAAATATTACTATTCAAAAATATTTTTTGTAACACCCCGAGAATTTTTAGAATAGAATTTAATTAGTTTACATGCCATATTTTATTTTTTTAAAGTTGAAGGATTAAAGTGATATATGCATTAACTTTGATTTTTTGGGCTAAATATGTAGATATTGCTAAATCAACGAAAATATATCAATATGGTCTCATTGGATAGCTCATTTTTAATAATGTAAATTAGGCACAAGAAAAAATTAATTTGAATAAATGAGGCCAAGTTATCGAGGTCGAAAGATTTTTGCCTTAAATTGTAATTTAGTTAAATTATTTTATTGAATTGTGGATTTTATGGATAGTTACATGTGAATGGATAAATATTATTATTATTTTATTTTATTAGAATTCTATTTAAAGTAAAGTTGCAATCACTTTTTTTTTGTTGTGATAAGTATCTTGTACAAATGTCACTTTGTGGCTGGTTTACTAGAAACTCAATTTTAATCAAATGTGATAAACATGATTTTCTATCACAATTATACTATGACTCAATTATTATTTTTTTTACTATAAATAGTGTGTCAATGTCTCATAATTCACTACCACAGAATTTTATACAACAATTTTTATATAAAACACCTTTAAATTCTAAATATATTTTTTTATTATCAAAAGCTCGTTTGATCAATTAAGGTATTATACTTTTTGTACAAGTGGTTCTTTTCCTTATGATTTTATATTTTGTAATTTATGCATGAATTGCCAATGAACATTTGGGTTCTTTATTAAGAGACAAGAAATCATACGGGATTTAAGATGACATAAGATGAGCGTGTCGATTGGTCACCGATATACTCCATAAGAGAATAGTGGTGTGAAAGTGTTTATTTTATTGTATATAATTATGTATGAGAATTGCACGTATCTTATTGGAAGTTTTTAAAAATACTCATTCTTACAAAATTTTACAGACTAGTTCCATCGATTGAAGCTGTGGCAGGATGGTGCAGCGGACTGCAAAAGTGATCGAAGAGATAAAATATTAAATTCATTTTTTCCCTTAAATTATTAGTCAGTTTTATTAGTTTAAAATAATTATTAATTTGTGATTATGTTTTTATTATAAATATTTTAATTATTGTTATTTTAAGAATATTATTTTATCATTTTCACAAAAATTGAATTTTTTATAGCACCTCAAGATGTATGAAAATTGGGGCGTTACAATTTTTTTTCCCAAAATGTACTTTTAAGGGAGCCAAATCAAGTGCTAAGATAAAAGTCAAATATTTTATTCATAATAAAGCTAAAATTGATATTCTATTCCAATATAAAAGAAATACCATTCAAAAAAAAGTTCCCAACATAGACCCCAAAATTCCACTTCAAAACTGTCTTTTGAATCAAGAAGTCTACATTTTCATAAATCACATATGGTCTAAATATTCCCTGTTTGACAATCATTATTTGAAAAAATATATATTTTAAATAGTAATTTTTAAAAGAACGGGTGATTAAAAAATAGTAAAATTTCAAATTTACATATAAAATATTTTATACACATTGTTTGAGCTACATTATTCTTCAAAGAATGCATTTTAAATAGTATTTTGATGGAAAATATGTGGCCAAAAAATAAGGAAATTTTTGAATTTGCGTGTAATATTATTTTATTGAAAAACGTGTAGTTGAAAATAAGAGAATATTATTTGTGGCTGAAAATAAGTATGTAGAAAAAAAAAATTAAATAATCAACGTCAAACAAGAACATAATATATATGAATTTCTATTTATTTACTATTTATCAAATGATAGCAATGAAAATTTCAAATTGGTATTCAATATTTTATTATAATTACTCTTATATCCATTAACAAAAACGTTTAAAAATTTGTTGCTTCGTCACCTCACCCTTCCATGTTTTAGGCAAACACCCATCTTGGTTTAATAATTCGGTGAATTAGTTCCCAAATTTATTAAATTGATTCAAATTATTAAAAATAATCGTACAAGATTAATAATAATAATAATAATAAAAGTAAACAAAGTTTCAAAGAAACAATTCCATTTTCCCGATCGATGAAATTAAATGAAGTTTCATATTCAGCCTGTTTGATACACATTAAAATTTTCATTCTCATTTTTTTACTCATTTTCAACCACACGTTTTTCAATAAAATAATATTTTTCATGGCATCAATAATTTTTTTTTCAACTACACATTCTCCATCAATCTACTATTTTAGAATACATTCTTCCAAAATAATATGGTTCAAACACATCCTCAATTTTCTTGTATGTATTCAAACTAAGCCCCTATTTGATGAACATAAAAATGGAAAGAATGCATTTTTTTTTGTAATGTGATGGTGAATATGTGATTGAAAAAAAATAAAAAATGTTATTGATGCGATGAAAATTTTATTTTATTAAAAAAATACGTGATTAAAAATGAGTAGAAGAATGAGAATGTAAATTTCAACGTGGCTCGGACATGGAATAAGTTCACAAATAATTAACGAGACAACAGCATCGAGAAGGTCTCCATAATGGAGTCCAAAGCATAATTTGTCAAATCGACGAGTTGACATGTTGGCACGTGTTTCATTCAACGAAAATTAAGTTATAAAATAAAGTCCATTCAAAAGCATAGACCCACGTGTTAAGAATCCATCCACGTGGTATTAAACTATTTTCACGATGCAATTATATAAAAGTGAAGTAGCATAATTGCTTCACGAGTAAGTTGGGATTGGATACCAAGAAAATCACATAAAGTGGAATTTTATTTTTCACTTTTTTTGATTCACTAAAATGGAACAACCATTTGAACGTGAAGATAGGCTTTATCCCATAAGAAATTGGATTATTCTATTTCACCCGAATGGATTACCAAATTTTTTATCGAATCGCCACATGGCGGCCCCCTATTGGAGGGGCGTCTGGGGGCCCAGGCGCCCCGCCAATAAAGGGCCGCCATGTGGCAATTCGGTAAAAAATTTGGTAACCTATTCGGGTAGCATAGCACGGTCCTAAGAAATTTTCGAAGTAAGGTGTACGAATGTTTCTCTTTTACTAGTACAACCTTTTAAAATAATTGATTTTTGCCCATTGTCTTACACCGATAATCTTGGAATCGGGGGGCGAAGATAGAATTGTAGAATTGTGGGGGGCAAATTTAAAAATAAAAAATAAATTAATCGTAGGGACAATATTGAAAACTATTGAGGAGTTTTTTGAAAATCTTGTTCAAAATCTTAGCTTTAAAGTTGAGTAAATCCAAGTGTACAGAATTGTGGTTGACATTGAGGGCTTATCACCTCTCACATGAGGTGGGTTTCATGTAGGACCGACCACATTAAAAAATGAACAAAAAAATTCCCACCCTCCTCCTTTGTGTCTAATAGGTGGGGGTTCGGTAACCCCCACCTCTATACACACAGCAGAGCCCTTTAAAGTTTAGTGTTGGGGTAGATGCCCCACTATAATCCGCCCTTTCTTGGAATGTACAACAACATTGTTTACCAGCCAACTTCTCTTCAAATATTTGCGAAAAACAAAGTCATAAGAGTTTTAACATACATCATATATAAAACTTTCAAGGTTATCTAGGATTGATCAAACATTATATAGATTTAATACAAGAAAAAGCATAAAGCTCAAGTATTGTTCATATATAAAGCGTGTTTGGTAAAGATTAAAATCAGATTAAAATTGAAAAATTAGTCGTTATTGTTGACTTTTATTAGACGAGTGGAACCTAATAACAATTATATTTTCAATTTTAATTGGATTTTGAGCTTATACCGAACACACCCATATTGTGCCTCATTTGTCCTTTTTTTTCCTTGTCAGTTGTCATCCTAGAATCATCTTCTTGAAAATTCATCTTGCATCTAAAACCCTTTTAAAAATGAAAAAGGGAAAATTGAATCCTAATTGACACATGATTTAACCTTTTTTTTTTTTTTTTTTCTAAAATCCATTTTTCATTTTTATTTTTATAAACGAAATTGTCCTACCTAAATAAAAACAAAATATGAACAATCATATTCCACGAACAAAACTAAATTTGAACGGAATCCATCCAAAAGAATCGTTTGTCAAGAATAAAATGTTTGAGACCATTTATTCCAAAATTTAAGGACTTGGAAAAAAAATATGGAAGACGAGCAAAGATTTGAAACCGTTTATGCCAATTTTCCTATTCAACACGAGTCTATAGCATAAATACTACAAAATGAGGGTAAAATTATATTTATGGTCACTAAACTTTTAGACAAATCTCAATTGGATCATGAAATTTTAATTTGTTGCAATTGTCCATCACTTCCCATTTTCTAAATTATAAGATTTGTTTTAATTGATAATCATAGCTCGACAAGTTTTTCACGTAGCTATTTGGAGACATGTCAATTTACTATTATGCCACTTTATTATTTAGTGCTAAAAAAATACATGCATTTTAATCTTACTAGGTTTAAGCAACGTGCAATGCACGTTTGCTTAGTTATATATAATTTTTTTAGTTCATTAAATAATTAATGATGTAATGTTTATGTAATTGATAAATAATTACACATTGTGATATATTAATTTTAATTTGAATAGTGTTAAATTCTAAATTAAAATGTATAAGTTTGTGTTTCGTACTATTATATTATATTAAATTTTGTATTTAATCATGAACTTTTTATACATAATAAAATAATAGATAACTTTATAATACAAAACTAAATAAATAAATATTTTTTCTTCATTGAGTTCAATGTACCTTACCAAATAAATTATTGACATTTTTAAATTGATAATCTCCACATCCATTTTGTTTTTTTAGTTTTGTTTTTTCCTAGTGACTAAAATGTAGTAGTAAAAAACCTTTTGCATTTCCCATTCATTTATTAATAATGTTCTAAAAGGCGTAATGCGTTGCGAGACGTCGATGTTGAGAATCAAGAATCACAAGTTTATGCGTGTCAATACGAAGAATAAGCGTCATAATACGTTTCATATTTTTAATATTATTTTAATTATTTTTAAGACATTAAATATATTTTTATTTTAAAAATAGTTTTTTTCTATATTATAAAAAAAAAATAGAATTTTTACTATATCATAAAATCATCTAATATTTAAAAATAATACTTACTAAACATTTAATATAATACTATAAAATTGCCAAATAGTGTTAGGAGAATTTTAATTTTTTTTATTAATTAAAGAACTAAACATGAGCATTAATCATAGGATTTATACGAAAAGTTTGCGGATTTGATAATTCCGATATCTGAAAATGGAGATGAAGGATTTTGATTTACAATCGAGAATGATTCCGACGTGAAGTTTGTAGGAATTCAACTGGGGTCGAACCGAATGCAATAAATACATAAAAATAATTTAAAGTAAATCTATCTTTACTAATTAGATTCATTATATATCCTACAATTAGTCCCAACACTAAAAATTAAAAATAAATATGTTAAAATATTTTACTTTGTTAAATTAAAATATTTTAAACTTATAAAAAATAATATCTAACATTAATATATTAATAATCAAGTGCAATTTCAATTAAAATTGAAAATTAAATAAATGAAAGAATGAAAGTGAATATTACAATTTAATTAGTTGTAATTCAAAATCAAATTAGTCAATTAGACATACATTTTAAAATAATTTTGATGAGTATTTTAACATTTTTTTTTGTCACTATCCCACATTGGAAATTTATAAAACTATTGGAGTTAAGAGCATATATAAAATGCACAATCCCACATTGAAAGTTTATGAAACTTTTGGAGAGAAGTGTATCTATAAAATGATCATGACATCCAATACTTCTACATGGGCTTTAGAATTGTAAATTTTGAAGCCCAATTATGGAGTTAAATGATTTTTAAATTAAAAAAATTCCGTTAGTTTTTCCGTTAAATAAAGAAATTCCGTTAGTTTTTCCGTTAAACCAACAAATTCCGTTAAATACACACTTTTTATATATAGAAAGATAATACAAAGACGTCATCATAACTCTCATTTTATAATTTTTATTATGGGATGTCACGTAAATATTTCATGAAAGATCAATCACAATATGTTGGTCCCACCAAAAATCCCATCAACTATTATCACTAAAAATCTATTTTTTTTTATTTTTTATTTTTTATCTTAAATCAAGCAAGATTAAATAAACATTTAATTTCTTTACGTTCCCGGTTCCTCCTCATAACCTCCTACTATTCTAACATCTTTTATCATCCTTCGAACATTACATCGTTAAAAATTGTAGCGACATCTACACGTCACCTTACTAAAATGAATAATGCTACACGTACAGGTTTTCATTCACAGAAGTCCTACCGAATTTCAAAAATTCTGATGTGGCACTGCAAGATTCATTAATTCCTGACAGCCACCAACCGTGCCTTTTACCCATCCACCCAACACAGCCACCCCTCCCTTTTTATTATCTTCCCGGTGGTTTTCTTATTTATTATCTCAAATTTCGAAATTATTACGTGAATGTTAAACGAAGTCGAAATATTACATCCTTAAAATCATTTCGAAGTACTCACGACCTAGTTTATCGCATTCTTAACCGCGTGTGAAACGGCCAATCGTAACAAAAGTTACCACTCGTCGAAATAGACCGTTCCAAAATATATAAATATTTTTTTCTTGTTTTTATCTCAATTTTCGAGGTTATCACGGGATGTCAAACGAAATCGAAATCTCGTATCTTAACATCATTTCGAAGTACTCACGGGTTAGTTTATTACAATCATAATCGCGTGTGAAACGGCCAATCGTAACAAAAGTTACCATTCGTCGAAATAGGCCGTTCTAAAATATATAAATGTTTTTTTCTTATTTATATATTTTGGAACGGTCTATTTCGACGAGTGGTAACTTTTATTACGGTTGGTCGTTTTGCACGCGGTTAAGAATGCGATAAACTAGGTCGTGAGTACTTCTAAATGATGTTAAGATACGAGATTTCGATTTCGGTTGACATCCCATGATAACCACGAAAATTGAGATAAAAATAAGAAAAAAAACATTTATATATTTTGGAACTGCCTATTTCGACGAATGATAACTTTTGTTACGATTGGCCGTTTCACACGTGGTTAGGGTTGTAATAAACTAGCTCGTGAGTACTTTGAAATGGTGTTAAGAATATGAGATTTCGATTTCGTTTGACATCCCGTGATAACCTCGAAAATTGAGATAAAAACAAGGAAAAATATTTATATATTTTGGAACGGTCTATTTCGACGAGTGGTAACTTTTGCTACGATTGGCCGTTTCACACGCGGTTAAGAATGCGATAAATTAGGTCATGAGTACTTCGAAATGATTTTAAGGATGTAATATTTCGACTTCGTTTAACATTCACGTAATAATTTCGGAATTTGAGATAATAAATAAGAAAACCACCAGGAAGATAATAAAAAAGGGAGGGGTGGCTGTGTTTGTTGGGTGCGTGGGTAAAAGGGACGGTTGGTGGCTGTCAGGAATTAATGAACCTTGCAGTGCCACATCAGAATTTTTGAAATTCGGTAGGACTTCTGTGAATAAAAATCTGTACGTGTAGCATTATTCTACTAAAATACAGCATTGGATGAGACACACATTTTAAAATAAATTTTAAAGTTAGGATCAAGTAGGATGGGAAACATTATTTCGAATTTAAACAATGAAAACAATTTTTTATTTTTTTTATTATTTCTTCCTTTAAATTTGCATATGGGGCAGATTTAGAGTATAGCCCAGCCAGCCAACCTATCCCAATTTCTTTTCTCGCATAATATTTTTTCTTCTTTCTTGAACGTGAAAAAAAATATGTAATGTGACATATTAACCTAGTTCAATTTTATTTTATTTTCTTCTTTCACTTCTTACTCTGTCCCTGTATGTAAGGAGACTTGCAGTCATACTCGATGTTGGGTTTTGATATATAATAAATCCTGGATTATGATGTTAAATTGATTTTATTTGTTGGATTATACTTCATAGGTTTCGGCCGATGATTGAAGTTAGTATCGACACCACGACTATCTAAACCTCTCACGTAATCCACTTGAACCATTTTAAGCAGCCTAATTATATTAGTGCTGCTCATGGCCCAACCCAAGTAACTTGGACGGTTTTAAGGTGTTAGCCCACTTATCATATTTTTATTGGGCCTATTACTTTTGACCTAAAAGCCTAACATATTCCTAATCTATTTAGTTTGGTTGTCCACTACTATTACAGTGTGTGGAATTCATTGGCAATCATGCTTGAGAAAGAGAAAAACTGGTTCTTGTCTTGCTTTGTGCATTTCAGCTTTGTGCTCTCCCCTTTTAAGAGACCCGTTTCTCCCTTTCTTTGCCTAGCCTTTGTGGCTGTTTTTCTTTGGCTGTAACATTCCATCACCAGTCTTTTGTGGGCTATCAAAACTTGGAGCAACCATTTGTGTTTGTGAAGTGTTGGTTTGTTTTGTGGTGGTCGATTCTTTGTGAAATTGAGCCCGGATCTTGGATCAATTGAAGAAATAATCAACATATGGTATTAGAGTGAGGTTGGGGAGAAAAATAGGAACCAAATTTGATTAGAAACGGCCCAGAAATCGACTAGAAGCTAAAGCAGAAAACTGTCCAGAATTTTCCCAAAAATCCTAACTTGCAAACTCGATTTTTGGCCAAACCAGTGGTCATTTGAAAAAACCAAGACCACCAGCGTGTTCAGCAGGTCGAGGAGGTACTGGGTAGCCGGCGCATGAAAGTTTTCGGCTGCACGTTGTGGTAGCGCATGGGGACCACGCGCGGAGGCTGAGGCGGCACGTGTAACGTTTTCTGGCCTCGACTTCTTCAGGCAGTTTGTAATATTTGATTTTGTGAACGTACTGATATTTTTGGTTCAGTGTTTCAGGTTGCACAGTAAAATCTGGACGATTCTACCCTTACGTTCGTAGTTCAATTGTCGATGTCGCAGTTGCTGAGACTTTAAAGAAAAGAGTGGTGGCCCTAAAGTGATAAGTTCGCTTATCTCGTAATTTACGAACTCAAATAGGTCAACTCTGGTAAATTAGCTTATCCCATTTAAATTCCAATATTAACGTATCATCGTGTAAGATGATATTAGGATTAGAGTTACCATGAATGGGTAACCATTGCTTGTACTAGAAATTAGGAATTACTTGCTCTTTGTCAGCATATTATCATTTGTGATATATCTGTGTGAACTATTTTGTTGATATCTCTCTGGTTGCATTGATAAGTTGCTAGAATACCTACTTTATGTGTTTGAGAATTCCCTTGATCTAAGATCGTGAATTTTACGAAATCTTGGGAATCTAAAATAGTGTGTATTGGCAAACCTTGGACTACTTTGTGTGATTTAATTGTGACTTTGTGTTTCTTGCTTTGAAAATAACAACGCACAATTTTGATTTGAAAATTTTCAATGAAAACGGTGGTTTTTCTATTTACCAACATAAAATGAGGTATTTTGGTTTAACAAAAGGTTTCAATAGCCATTGATGACAATTTTTTCGCTGATTTTTCAAAAGAACAAACTGAAGAGGCTGATGAGCTTGCATACACTTCAATTATTTTACACATGTATGACACTATTTTGAGAAAAGTTGGAAAGCTAGAATCTACAAAAGAACTTTGGCCAAAGTCAAGAGCATTTATATTTGCTCAAATTTACTTCAAACAAGTTTTACTTATTTGAGCGTTTTTTCAGCTTTAAAATGGATCATTCAAAGTATCTTGATGACAATTTGAATGTTTTTAACAAGTTGGTTCAAGACATCGTTAATTGTGATGAGAATGTATCTGAAACCTATATGGTCATTATTTTGCTTAATTCTGTGCCTAAATCATATAGAGAGGTCAAGAATGTTATTAGGTATGGTAGGAACACCTTAACACCCAAGATTGTTATAGATTCCCTTAAGACTGAAAAAGAAGATAAGAGAAATGGTGAGTTGTATATAATGATGAGTAGAATAAAATTTAAGTAAATGAATTTGGGAAGAGCTCAAGACTATAGTAATTCGAGTAGTAACTCGAGTGATGAGGGTGGTAAGAAGAAGAGCAAGAGATGGGACAAGTCTAGTGTTAGAAGGTGTTACAGCTGTGGTAAATCTGTGCAGTTCATTAGAGATTGTCCCAAGACCAAAAAGGATAAGCAGAACGATAAGATGAGAGGAGATGCGAATTTGGCTATATGGTCGAGTGATGACCCTAGTGAGGTTTATTGAGTGCAAACCTAGATACTGTATGTGCATCCGTGTGTAATTCATTTTTTTTTGCACGTATGTGATTGCTTAATTCGGTTGCATGATTATATGTGCATTTTCAATGTGTTTGATATGTGCATTGGCATGAATTGGAGTGATCCTATTACTTTGTGTGATTGTTTGCATGCATAGTGGATGTGGGATGCATTAGCAGTGTAAGGATGCCTTTTGGTAAGGTAGAGTATAGATGCCTAGGGGTACATTGATGGTTTGTACCGTAGAATGTGGAGTGTGACATTTGGATCACAGTGGAGAGGTGATCAAATGTTGGAATCTTTTATCTGTAAGAGACCCTGATCAGGTGGAGTGTGAGCGATGCACTTCTATCACTTCTTTAAGTGGAGACCCATTATCCACTTAGGTTGGAGAAATGATGTGGTGATAGAGGATTATCCTGAGAACTTAGGATCTATAGAGACTTACTAGTTATACATGAGTTTGGTTAAGTGATTAGTCTAGTGAGCATGATGGGCGATGATGTGAGATGTGTTCTCGAGGAGTGAGCAACACGGAATTGGATATGATAAGTGTGGTGAGATTTTCGTGGGGTCATTTATGCATTTGTTGCGTATGTGTTGGCCTATTGATTGACTTTGTGTTAATCTGTGTTAACATTTTTGAAAGATCTGTGTTATCCTATATGATATCTCCATTGCATGTTTAATTGCTCTTGATTGATTACTGTAAGCATTTGTTTCTATTTGAGTGTTTTTTTTACCTTAGCCCTGGTGAATATATAGAGCATGCATGATGTGTTTTGGGTATGAAACACGAGGTAAGGTCTATAATACCAATTTTATTGATCACCTTGATTGTGCGAGTATATGGTGCGTTTGGTTGCTTGCAGATTTATAGGGAATCAATGTGGAGATTTGTTGGGTTTTGATACCCAACAAATTTTGGGCTATGATGTTAAACCGATTTTATTTGTTGGATTATACTTCTTAAGCCCCGATCGATGACTGAAGTTATGTATCGACACGACGACTGTCTAGACCTCTCACGTAACCCATTTGGGCCATTTGAAACAATCTAATTATATTAGTGTTGCTTATGACTCAACCCAAGTAACCTGGACGGCTTTAAGGTGTTAGCCCACTTATCATGTTTTTATTGAGTCTATTACTTTGATCTAAAAGCCTATCACTACTATTACAGTGTGTGGAATTCATTGGCAGTCAAGCTTGAGAGAGAAAAATCGGTTCTTGTCTTGCTTTGTGCATTTCAACTATATGCTCTCCCCTTTTTGAGAGACCCATTTCTCCCTTTCTTTGCCTAGCTTTTGTGGCTGTTTTTCTTCGGCTGTAACATTCCATCACGGATCCTTTGCGGGCTATCAAAACTTGGAGCAACCATTTGTGTTTGGGAAGTGTTGGTTTGTGGTTTGTTGGTTTGCTTTGTGGTGGTCGATTCTTGGTGAAATTGAGCCCGGATCTTGGATCAATTGAAGAAATAATCAACACTCGATAATTAAATCACTTCTTACTCTAATTAAGCTAATCACATTTAACTTATCGATTAATTTTAATTTAGAGAGTAGAAATCTCTAATTCAACCCAATAATTTAACTTTTCATGGGATCATAGGCAAAGAATCAAATAGTTAAATGGTTAAAAGTAAAAATCATAGAGAAGGCAGAAGAAAACTAAACAGAAAATTCTTACTCACAACAGCGATAAGAATAAGTCACGATCAACCATTAACGATTCAACTTGATGAATAGGGTTTCATGCCGGTCGAGTTACCAAAAGGGAGAAACCAAAACTCCACAGCAAGTCAGCAACATGGACACATATCGACTGTTTTCGACTTGTAATAAGTCATGATCAACTATTACGATTTAACTTGATGTAGGGTTTCATGCCGGTCGAGTTACCAAAAGGGAGAAACCGAAACTATACAGCTACTGGACACCTATTGACTGTTTTCGACTTGATGAAGCTACCTGGAAGTATTGTGAATACGACCAGCAGAAGTGTGCTTTTTCTTCCTCAACTCCACTACGATGATGCTAATGTTATCCCTGCTACCTCGAGCCATGGCCAACTCCGCTAGCACTGCTGCTGCTTCTGCAGCACGACCTTTGTGTATTGTCTTGTTGAACCGAACTCCTCCAACATTTTCACTGTTCATTTTCTCTAGCGATCTTCTTCTCAACTGGCCATCTAAGCACCTTTTCGCAATCTGGCATGCTAAATCGTTTGAAATGACATCCCATAAGCCATCACTTGCCAGTATCAGGAACTCATCCATATCAGTTCTATTGAAAACGCTTACTTCGGGTTCTGATATCACAAACGGTTTGAGGTAATGGTCACCTACAATGATATAGCAGACAAGTTGTCAGTGCAAACACATAAGTGATATCAAGAGGAAGAACGTGCATTCCCGACGTTCACTCAAAATGTCATTTTTGGGAACGTCGTGACCTCGATTTTTGAATAATAACTGCGTCATTTCTAACAAAGCTCAAATAAAGTGATCCAATGTAGAATTACCAAGTCTTACTTTGTGTACAAATAAATTCTTCGATAAAAAATGATGAAATGGATTGCAAGTGAGAGAATATGTTGGAAGACAATCTAAATAAACCCCTCTTTGGCTCCATTTCTAAAATTTTATTTTTCCTGAGTTTACAACCAAAGATTTCATGGGACCGACAATTTTTATTAATCTTTTAACTACATATTTCATCAACTTTGATCAAAATCTAAAAAAAAAAAAAAAACTGATATTTTTAACTAAACGAAACAGGGCAAAGTGTTTTCCTATATCCGTTTCAGCTTTTAAATGGAACGATTCAACACCGTGGATCAAGAAATCAGCCACGCATGACTTGGTTCTTTTATGTATTTGAAGCATGAAATGTGAGTATTATCATAGTATCTCATCCTCGAATGTTTCTTGCATACCTATAGATCTTGAAGTAGCTAGAACCCCTAAGACCCGCGGCCCATTCCAGTTTATGACCTTCCCTCCAGAGGCTTCAATTCTCTCCAACTCATCAGGTCTATCAGGCTGCTCAATGCAAAAATGTCGATTACAACAATAATTCACAACAAAAACTAAATACAAAAAAAAATAACATCATCAATCTAAAAAAACCACCACAATGTTTCACACTTGTTTATAGAACAAGATGGAGTGTAACATCTTTTATCATGTGGCCACTGCATATATTTTGGGATCCTTAATCATTGGACGAGACCGTGCATGAAGTAGGGACTTTCATTTCTCGTCATCTACTTAAGTGGGTGTATAGTGGTGATTAAAATTAGATTTTTAGTAGATGGTGATATAAGTTTTTGAAATGTATGGTTGAAAAGCCGTAACACCCATGAAAGATGAGATAAATATTAATTGTTTGATTTTGACTTAGTAAAATATGATTTTAATCCGTACTAAACATGACATTATTGTTGAGGGGTAAATTTTTCTACTGAGTTTCAATAAAATCTCAACCACCACGTAAGCATCCGTTTGTTTCCCGTATAATTTTACTAAAAATGAGAAATATGATCGTTATACGTCACATCAAACCTTCAAATTTGAATTTCTATCTCGTGACCCAGACTATATTTTTCATTCTTATTCTACAATAACGAAGGCTAAAACTTTAATTTGTCCGAACTAAGCTACTAACTTCACCAAGCCGTTACATTCCCTCGGGTATCATCTCCCAAATTCAATAAAATTGCTTCAAATTTATTGAATTGTCCATAAATTAATTTCATGCAATATTACTGGGTAATTCATTTCCTAATTTTTCTAATTTCCTCTACATCGAATCAATAATTGTTTCCAAAAATCAAAAAAGTCATATAACATATAATCTCTTAATAATCTGTGAAATACATAATAATAGTTAGTCGAAATCCATCAATAATATTCATGCATGTACTCAAATTGAAAATTATTGTTCATGTGTGGTGTACCTTATGATCGTCAGACAACTGTACGGCCACTCCTCCTCGTGAAATCACAACCCTTGAATCCCCACAGTTTGCCACCACCACCTCCTCCTCTCCCACTACCGCCACCACAGCCGTCGATCCCGTGGTCGCCACCAAAGCCCCATTCTTGTTCACCTCCTCATCCATCTTCTTAAAACCCTCCACCATCACCTTCTTCCAATCAATCTCTTCACCGCCTTCCACTCCCACAATCTCCAACAGCAACCCGTGTAACATCTCGTGGCAAGCACGCGCCACCATAGACCCTCCATGGCCGTCGTAGACCCCAAAAAAATCATAACTTTTCAAACCCTTCTTCAAAAACCGTAATTCCACATTCACTGCGTCCTCCATTTCTCTCCTCCTCCCTTTAACTGATATCGACCCATGTGATCGGCACGTGAAGCCGGCATATCGCCTTTTCTTGGTATAAATGTCCTCGCCGGAGATAATCCCTTGTTCGCCGGCACACTTTTCTTTAACTCGACACAGTTCTATTCTTCTCCGGCGAACATTTTTTCCTACGTTTCCATCGCCATTCAGTTCCACAATGCTCACCAAAGAATTTTCCTTCCGGAAACTACTCTCCGGCGCGGTAGATCCATTAGTAAAACTATCAAATACCATCTCTCCCCTCGAATCTTAACTGTCTAGAGCTTTTTCAAAGTCCAAACACTAGAACTCATCAAAAACTCCAAAAAACAGAGAAAATGTGTTAAAATCCTCTTAGTTACAAATCGAAACTCTTTGAAAGCTCTAAATAACTGGATTTGTCAAAGATAGAAAGAAACTGAACAAGGTAAGAGATACAAATACTGTAAAATTACTGCATGAAACCATGAAAATGAATCCCAGTCGTTGACTCAAACAACGATTGGTTTAGATTATTACTACGTGGTGGGCAGTCGAGTCCCCCCTCAACACAGCCCCACATTAAGCCTACACACGTGGTTTGACTGAAATTAACATGAAAACACGTGGCATGGGGGATGTGAGATTTGAATGGGTGAGTTGATTTTTATTATTGGAATCTTCTAGAAAGTAGTTACGTGGCGTCTCGTTCTTGTACGTGGACAAGAATGTTTGACTAATTTGATAGTTGAGGTGGTGTAGGACACGTGTTTGAAGGATGCGTGTACTTTCCATTCTTGCGACGTGTCAGGTGCTGATTGTTTTTTAATAGAGATTTTTTACTTTATCATTCCACGTGATTATATTGATGTCGTAGGGGCAACTATTTTTATATAGGGCGTATTCGGTAGTGTTTAAAATCGGATTAAAATTGAAAAATTAATCGTTATTGTTGACTTTTATTAGACGAGTTAGGCCCAATAACGACCATATTTTCAATTTTAATTGAATTTTAATCGATACCAACCAGGCTTATAGTATTCTGATATATTTATCCGACTTTTAAATTTATTTCTATTAAAATCTTAAATTTTTTTTGAAAAATATTATGTCGCTATCTGATCGTTCTTCTTCTTCAATTTTTAGCGATTTTTTTTTTTATCATTATACAATTATTAACTACTTCATTAATTTCTCTTTCTCGAAAAAAAATGAAGAAGAATAAGAAGAAATGTTGATACAAGAAATTGAAAACCTCTATCGCAAAATAGAAGTCCGGAGAAAGAAGTTGTGAGATGCAAAAATGCAAAAGGATAAGCACTATTCTAAAAATCATAAAGTTTGGTTAGACGTGGAGGTCAAGTTTTGTGAGCCTAGACGAGCCTAGGCGTAAAAATATATTTTATTTATAAATTTTAATCATTTTAAAAATTATTTACTAATTAAATTAATACATACCAAATATCTAAAATTATAAAATACTATAATTACTTAATAATTCATATAATTAGTCAAGTGTGCGATTTTCAAATTGCAAAATTTAGACTATTTTCAACTTTCAACTAGATAAATCCTACTTGAAATTTTCTAACTTGATCTCATTTTTTACTTTTGTACAGATAAAATCATTTAAAAATTTGATATTAAAGTCACCTAAAAGACTTTTAAAAAAGGGTAAAAAAAAATTAATGAAGCGCCACTAAATGCTTAGCGTTTCGTATGAACCTTATGCCTAGGTATTGCTAGAGTGGATTTTTTAGAAGGTTGATCTAAATTAGGCAAACCCATAGAGGAAAAATGGAAATACGACAAAATTATTCAGTCCTTAGCCAACATAAAGCAACTCAAACTCCAGATAGATTTTATTATGTCGCTCAAGCGAGAAGCTGACGGCAGGCAAGCGACACACTGTCGCTCGAGCAAGAGCTCAGCGACAGGCGGGTGACACACATTTTATTTTGTAGCTCAAGCAATGTTTAAGCGATAGACTAGTGAAAATGCGGCGTCGTGTTTCTCCTCTTTTCATGCTCGAACCCTAGACCTCATAATCTAATTTATACAAATTGCACTTAGGTCCTTGACTTTTACAACACGTTACAAATTAGTCATTTTGTTCATATAATTGCCAACTCTAAAAACCTAACACCCCCTACCAACACCTCAAATTGTCATTATATTCCAAGCATCGGCGAAGAAAACTGAAGGAGGGAGAGGGTCACGGCACGGAACCTGTGGGTGTTGAGAAAGTTGGGTATGGAATTGTAAAAAGAAGCGATGATGAAGACGTAAAATTAAGGGGAAAAAAAACAATGAATACTGAAGCCTATAAGGTTTGAAGACTATAATTTCATTTAAATGTTACGATAATTCCTAATATTCTTATACCAAGTACAGTGGGCGAGATTTCAACTTTCATTTCGTCCTTAATACTGCTTAATATCATTACAAATCAGGAATGAATTACATGACCATAAAGCAAGAAACTAAACAGAGAAAAGAAAGACGTCGTATTGCTGAACGGTCAAGTTTACTCAACTAGAGGCATTGCCTAGCAAGGCTATCGAGTCTGTCGAATCTGTTCCCCAGGTTTGGTCATTAGGTGGCGCAACCTGCAGGGATGGCTGGAAAGGCCGAGGAGGAATTTGAAGAGTCTCAACTTCACTTTCGAGCATTTCCATTACTTTACTCATTGAAGGACGATCCAGTGGATTCATCTGTATGCACCATAATGCAACTATTGTCATCTTCCTAGCAATCTTCCTTCCTTCACAGCCTGATTCCTCAGCATCTCCAATTTCAATATCCTTACCCTTGTTGAAACGATCATATATCCAATCGGGGAAGTATTGGCTAGAACTTTCCGTATTCTCTATCAAGTCTCTTTTTAGATCTACCATTTGCATCAACAACATTCCAAAGCTATAAACATCAGCCTTGTACGAGACAGCCCCAATGCTTCTGTTGATCAATTCAGGAGCTACATAACCGATTGTACCTCGTGCAGCAGTAATAGTCACAATACTATGTCCAGTTGGGTAAGATCTGGCTAGCCCGAAATCAGATATTTTCGGAGTGAAGTTATCATCGAGAAGTATGTTGTGTGGCTTGATATCGAAATGCAGAATTCGCATGTCACAGCCTCGATGCAAATACTCAATCCCACGAGCAACTCCAAGTGTAATCGCATGTTTTTTCTCCCAAGTTAATGAATGAGTTCCTCCTTGCTGACAAGTGAGGTACCTCTCAAGTGAACCATTAGGCATGAAGTCATATACAAGAGCACACCTGGACATATCTGCACAATATCCAACAAGTTGAACTACATTGACATGATGAATTTTTCCAGTAGTGGCAACTTCATTGATGAAATCTTGCCCATTTGCTTTGTTTTTGCCCAGTACTTTAACTGCCACGTCCCTTCCACTTCGAAGCTTTCCTTTGTAAACCGAACCATAACCTCCTTCACCCAATTTTTCCCTGAAACCTTTGGTCATTTTCTTTATGTCTGAATAGGAGTACCTGATGGGCATCAGGTTATTCTGACTTTGTAGAAAGTCTTCTATTGCATCAAATATTGATAAGTGCCTTCTTCTCAGATTATAGATAACTAATCCGAACAAGAGAGCAATTCCAATTAAGATCCTCAATACAAGCCAGGACACTGTTTATATAGATCACGAGAAGATCCATGAGAAATTAATTAGAAACGATATAATCCCTCAGTAATTCTTTCTTTGCCTAGTACATGAAAAAGCTGAGCTATTTCACATTTATATATAAGTTGGAAAAATGTGTGAGGGTTCTCCAAGAGGGCTGGCTTTGATAGGAAGGAATAATTTGATTTTGAATTCAAACTTTAACTTCTGTAGACCTTGCTCAACCTTCCTTACTTCTCATATGCACGTGGAAACAAGTGACTGAAGTTAAGGAAAAAAAAATGAAACTGCACCAATAATAGAAATGGTTGGGAAATAATATTTTAGTTTATAAAAGTTGGCACTTGGATTGTGGAAATGAAACTCTTTCTACTGTGCTTGAGTTTTAGACCAAATTGCTGATTTAAGTATAGAAAAAGCAATAAATTTAATCTCACAAGATTTTAGAAATTCTACATTTAAAATACAAATTTCTATATTGTAATTTCATATGACATTACAGGATAAAATTGAAACAGCTTACATATGCCGCCAAGAAGAGGAGCTCTAATAAACCCTGCAAGTAAACCAGTAATCTCATAAGAAGAAAGTAAAGAAAAAGGGGAAATATATGAAAATAGCCCAAAGAAAGAGGTCATTTATTCATTTTGGCCTTTGACCATTCAAAGGTAGCAAACTACCAAAAATACCTCTAAATATAGAATTTACAACTAAAGCCATCATAGTATAAAGAAAATAACAATTAAGTCCTAAAAGATTTAATATTCTAACTATGACTAATAATTATAAAATGAAAAAGTCTAGATCTAAAAGAGGTCTATATAAAATTAAAACAATTGTAAAGAACAAAAAAGAAATTGAATTTGAAAATGAAATTGATAAAATAGGATATCAAGAACAATTATATGCTACTTAAGAAATATTAAAATGCTTTAAAGAAAATTTTGTTTGAGAAATTGTTAGATCTATAATCGTAAAAGATATACAAGATATAATAGATAAATTAGAAAAAAGAAAAAAGAATATCTCAAAATATAATATACCTTTTGAATCAAATATAGATATAATAATAGATCTTGATATTATGAATTCTCAAACATTATTAGATTTTGAAGATTTAATTAAAAACTTATAGATAAGGAAACCTATCACAAATAGATTACCCCAAGAATATAAGAAATTAAGATTTAATTTAACTTTAAGATTTTATATATTTATAACTAATAATATATTAGAATTTGACAAATTAAAAGAATACATAGAATATACGACTATTTAAAAGATTAATTAGATTTTAAAATTTTAAGATTTTTAAGAATTATTTGATTTTTTTCGCTCTAAGTAGCACCCCTTTAATGGTATCAGAGTCATAGAGATCATGGACATTACAATTACAAAAACAAATTGGTATTACAAAATAGAAGAAAAAGAAAAATACATATATATAGAACATATTCCTAAGAAACTAAAAACTATAACATTAATGATAATTAAAGAATTACCTCAAGGAATAAAAGAACAAATTATAGATAACCTTATACTAGGATCATTAAGAGATGAATATATATATGAAAAAATTATTATAGAACTTGAAAAAGAAGAAATTATGTTATATTGTAAAGATTATGAGTCATAGAATTATAAAAATAGATAATTATTATAAATTAGAAACAGAAAAATGAGATTAAATATTTTTAGAACCTATACCCAATAAATTAAAAATAATAACATCAAGAGTAATTAAAGAATTACCTAGAGAAGTCAAAGCACATATATTATATAGATTAATAATAGAAACAATAAAAGAAGGATATATATATATATATATATATATATATATATATATGAGAAAATAATAGAAACTTTTGAAAAAGAAGAGATCAATTTATATTATAAAGAAAAATATGAATCACTCTAAACGATTTATAAAACAAAACAGTTTTTAGATAAGTAATGGAATTAATGGAGATAAAATAAATTTTAGATAAAAAAATTAGCAAGAATAAGAGAAATAAATCTACAAATACAAGATGAACTTTTAAAACTTGGAAAAATAACAAAATCACAACAAAAACAAATATTAAAATTAAAACAAGAAAGATATAAAATAAGATCAAGTTATTACGAAAAAATGAAAGAATTAACAGATAATAACTATGTAAAACAAAAATGTAATAAGGTAATAAAAGATTGTAAATATACTGAATGTAGAACATATTACTTATGTCAGTCAAAGAAAAGATAAATGTCAATTGGTGAGTATATAGAAGAATTAAAAACACTAATAAAAATATTAATAGATGATATTTAAAACATAAATAATGAAATAAAAGAAATAAGAAATGATATTAATATTCTAAAAATTGAAGTAAGAAAATTAAAAGAAAATAATAAGGGAAAAGAAAAAATAATAGACAAAAAACTTATAGAAAAATAAATGTCTAGAATAAGGAAAAAAATCATACTAAACAAGAAAATATAAGAATAGAAACGAGTAGTATGGACGATGAATTTAGGAAAAAGATTTTACCAAATATAATAGAAGAAGAAGAAAAAATAGAAAAATCTAAAGAAAAAGTAATAGGAAAATTAGAGATTAAAGAAAATCAAGATAATATAGAATGCAAAGATGAATGAAAAATTAGATTTACTTATAGAAAATTTTGGTCAATTAAGTTTAGAAAATTTAGATGAATATCAAGTCCTAATGAATACTGGAGGATGACCAAATAGAGCAGAATACTCTAATAAACAAGAAATACTAGATTCAGATAAAAGTTATGCACATATATACATTAAACCATATAGACAATATTATGAAAAAAAATAAGAAATAGACAACCAGAAGAGAAAACAAATACAGTAATAAGTTTGAACCAAATGATCATTATGATAAACTCGTCAATCATGGATGGGCAAAATTAGATTTAGATTGTAAAATAGATATTAAGAAAGTCTTAGTAATTTGGGCAGACTCCATGATATTATTCTTTTTATGCCCCCGTTTGATACCCTTTAATTTCTATTTCTATTTCTATTTCTCATTCTCATTCTTCATTTCAACCACACATTCTCCAAATAAAATAATATTACACACAAATAAAAAAAAATTCATCACTTTTCCACTATACATTCTCACATCAATCACTATTCCAAAATTTCTATGTCTTTAAAAATGGGTTTCAAACAGGGGCTATATAACAAATATGATACATGGGAAAGTACTGAAAGAAGGATAAACTTTTTAGTAGCATCTTTTGAAGGAAATGTTAGAAACTAGTGGGATGGAATAAATAATGATACAAAGACATTAATAGAAAGAAATGTACAAACAGAAGAAATAACAGAAGATAAGGAAGATGATTATTTTGATAAAATAATGTTTAGAGATGGAAGATTAATTAAAAGATCAACAAGCCTTAGATTACTTAGAAGACGTTTAGAAAGAACTAGTAATATAAAAGAAATTAAATTTTATAGAAATGTTGGAAATATGAAGATAGAAGGAGAATATTATAATGGAAGATAACATATTGAAGGACCAAATATACTATTAGATACAAGAGCAAGTGAATGTCATATAGCTTCAATTAGAAATAAAGGATTAACGACTCATAAGGTTGAACCATATAGATATTTAAATTTTAATGGACAAATACATACTACAGAATTAGAAGTCAAAGTACCAATAAAAATAGGAGGAATTAAGATGGTAGTACCATGTTATATGGATAATAGTATGAATACAGATCCTCATATATTATTAGGAATAAGTTTTCTAAATGGATTAGAAGTTTATAGTATTAAAAGAGAATGATTATATATAACACATAATGGTCAAACTATATTATGCGAGAAAAGATAAATGAATAACCAAATAAGTTTTCCATTTGCCGTATATATACAAATTACCATAGTAGAAACAAATATAACAACATGTGCCTTAATAGACACAGAAAGTGATATTTAAAAACTTCTTAATAAAATCATGAAATGAAAATAGTAAAATAAAGATAACAGGAGCAGTGTTCTAAAATGCGTAATGCGTTGCGAAGCGACGAGGTCGAGAATTAAGAATCACAAGTTTAGGCATGTCAATGCGAAGAATAAGCGCCATAATGCGTTTCTTATTTGTAATATTATTTTAATTACTTTTAAGACATTAAATATATTTTTATATAAAAAAAAATAGATTTTTTACCTTAAAAAAGATAAAAACTAGATTAGACGTTTTGGAACTAAATAAATAGCATGGGAAGTTAAATCTTATCTAACTATTTAGTATTTATGAATAAATAGGCCTTCTTTACTTAATGAAATATGTGGGCTCGAGCACATCTCTAACTGGGCCTGTTTTATATTGGGCTTCAATGGCGGTAGAAAATATTCATCTAACTATTCCTTCATCACTCATCTAGGACACAATCTCTCTCTCTCTCCCTCCGGCGAAAAAGTTGAAAATGGTGGAAACGATGATATCAGTGGAGAAAATTACTCTGTACAGTAGGCCTTTTTGCTGGCTCCATCATTGCGATGCGCAGTATGGCGATCTAATGGCGATATGAAAGCGGATGATGGCTTTCTATCATCGAGTGTTTCTAGTTAATTTAGGATCTGTGGGTATTTCTACATTTTTTCGCTTATCATTTGTCTGAACGAGTTTTCCATGTTCGAATTTTAGTTTTTGCTGACAAAATACTTTCATTAGTCATGTAATTTTTGAGGTTTTGTTATGAAATGTTTGAGGGTTGAATTTGGTAGAATTAACTTTGGGGAGTGAGTCCGGCCAGAATACTTGATGAAATTGGAAGGTGTTGGTTGCTACTTGAAGAGGGGATGGAGGGTTGTCCACCGGTACCAATGTCCGATGGTTTTGGTGGCATTTGGTCTCGAGAATTTGGGCGAATTCGGGCGACTGTAGCTGTAGGTTAAAAATCATATCCCACATCGGATGTAGACTAAATCAGTGGGAGAATAATCAATTATAAAAGGGTGCACCACTCAGCTCATTAATTGGGCTTGTCCATGCAGTGGATGAGCCCATCAATGGAGTTGGTAAAAGGTTTTTTAATAAAACGGTTAAAAATTGTGGCTGGGCGTTTTGAGAACGCTTAAGCGGGCTTAGGCACGCCTAAGCGGGATTAAACCTGCCTAAGTGCGCCTAGTCGGTCAACAAAAAAAGTTGACCTCATTTTTACACGCATATACCGAATACGAGGCGTTTTGACCACGCATTGCGCCCAGGCGCGCGTACGCGGCGCATTTAGCCGCGTTTTAGAACACTGAACAGGAGTAACAGGAGAAAGTACACAAATAATTAATAGTGCCGATAAAGTTAGTATAATACTTGGAAGTAAAAAATAATAATAATAAACAAGATATATAGTTATAATAAATTAGATTGTGACATACTATTAGGAAATGACTTTATCCAAAAATTTCAATATTATAAACAAAATAATTATATGATAATGTTATAGACACCATGTGCACACTTATTAAAAATCTCAAGGGAATTTAGACCTTATAGAATTCAGCCAGTCCAGCATGGTGATAAATGAGAGAAAAAACCAATTATAAATAAAGATATAAATACAAAAACCCTATACAAAAAAGTCTTGAACTCAGAAATAGAAATAAGTATAGAGAAAATTATAGAACAATTAGAAAAGACATGTGGAGAAAATTCATTATTATTTTGGAAACCATACCATCCTAAAGCTAAAATAGAACTAGCAGAGAATGTTATAATTAGAGTCAGACCAACGATGTATACTATACAAGATACACAAGAATTTAAAACTCAAATAAAAGAATTACTAAAACAAAAACTTATTAGACCAAGTAATGGACCCCATAGTAGTCCAGCCTTTATGGTTATGAAACATTCTGAGCAAGTTACAGGAAAGGCCAGAATGGTAATCAATTATAAAGAATTAAACAAATATACTAAATTTGATGGATACTTTTTATCAAATAAAGAAGTCATAATAAACATTGCAAAATGAAAACAATATTATTCCAAGTTTGATGTAAATCAGGCTTTTGGCAAGTTAAGATGGAAGAAGATAGTATACAATATATTGCATTTAGTACACCTCAAGGTAAATATGAATGGTTAGTAATGCCTTTTGGTTTAAAAAATGCACCACAAATATATTAAAGAAAAATAGATAATATATTTAGAAAGTTTGATGAATTCTTAATAGTATATGTTGATGATATATTAATATGTTCTAATACTAAAGAAGAACATAGAAACCATATGATACAATTTATAAATGAATATAAAAAGGAAGAAATTGTTCTTTCAAAAAAGAAAGTTATAACAGAAAAATAAGAAATTGATTTTCTTGGATTATCAATAGATAAAAAAGGAATAAAATTGCAAACCCATATATCAAAAAAGATAGAAATTTTTCCAAATAAATTAGAATCAAAAGAACAAATACAAAAGTTCTTATGATGTTTAAACTATGTGGAATGATTTATTGAAAATCTTTCAAAAAAGAGACATAAAATACAAGTTTTACTTAAAAAAATAAATATTAAAGGATGGAGTGAAGAACATACATAGATAATTAAATTATTAAAAGAAGAATGCAAAAATTTACCAAAATTAAGATTGTCAGATGAAAAGGATAATTTGATTGTTAATATAGATGCTTCTGATAAGTCTTGGGTAGCCATATTAAAAACAAATTTAAATAAAATTTGCAGGTATTCAAGTGGAACTTTTAACCAAGCAGAAATAAATTATACTACTCATGAAAAAGAATTGTTAGCAATTATTAGAGGAATAAAAAAGTTTTCATTATTCCTATTATCTAAAAGGTTTATTGTTGAAACTGACAATTTTAATGTTACATGATTAATTAAAAATAAGTTCCCAATGGAGCCTCAATATAGGAGATTGCACAGATGGCAAACATATTTGTCATTCTATAATTTTGATATTATTCATATTAAAGGTATAAACAATTATCTTGCTGATTTTCTAAGTAGGAATATCGAGTTCGGAGATGGATAATATCAAACAGGAGATATCAGAAATAAAATCTACGACAGTATTTGCCAAAGAAGAAGTTGATGATATAAAAATTGGAATGGAGAAGTTATAATGTCAAATTATTACTTGAGATCAGTACGTCCCATACCAAAGTTACCAATGAATTAAAAGACCGAATTGATACTCTTGAAGCACGATTAAAGTCTACAAATACCAAAAATACAGGGATCGATGCCTTAGCACAATCTCAAAATACCAAATAGAGAATACAAACAGGTATACCAAGCGGAAGTAGCAGTGAACCCAATCAAATAAAAAGAGATACAATCACAGAAAGTCCCCAAAATGTGACAATAAAAAATAATGATAAGCATACAAGGGTAATCAAAATCAGAGCAGATGAAGATGATGAGACCCCTTTAACGCAAAAAGAAGAAAAATATAAAGTTTTTGCAAAAATTGTCTATGAATTACAAGATGATAAATCTTATTTCATCTCCCCAGGAGAACATGTTTTTCCCAAGAATGATCATTACAAACGATGGAAACCCTAACATGGTCAAAATGGCAACAGACTATGGATTCTTGGGCTTAATTTATCCAGGAAAAGATTTAAAAGAAATTGAGAAATTTGATGATATCTTCCGAGGAGAAGTTTCAAAATTTGTCAAAAGAAGACCGATATATCTTAAATTTTACTCAATTAGTCCAGAGATCGAATGAAGGATATATTATCCTGCAGAACATATTATTACGGTTGGATATGTAGGCCGAAATTTCCAGATTGAAGTAGGCCAAAATAGAAAATTATTGTCAAATATTAACAGATCATGGATGAGATCCCGAAGAGTCCTATGGATGAAAGTTCTCTACAATATGACAAAAAATTTATATGATAAAAAATTCCAATGCTTATGCCAATATGAAGGATGGACACTCATGACAAATAATGGAAATGAAAAATCTTCAATTTTAAAAGAATATATCTAAAAATTTGATATCCATCAGATTCATGAAAGTCCATCAACCATACAAGAATCATGTCAATTGAGGGAATGTTCAACATGCTATCCAAATGAAAAGAGGACAAAGATATAAAGAGATAAGATGTCCCGCCACTATACCAAACATTATTGAAGAATCTTGCCAACTCCATATGAAGACAGTAGAGGAAAAGAAGATGTGAAAGAAAGGAGGACAATTGGAAGAAATAATAGAGCTACAATTATGTAGTGGAGATACTGTTGTAATAATAGAACTCCATTAGTGGAGTATAAGATAATGGATGATGTAAGAGGTCAATAATCGAGTCTCATGTAATTGTATAAATAGAAGCCTTTGGGCTAAGATAGAGGCAGAATGAGTTGAGAAAAAATACTTGAGCTTTCAAATTGCGAGAAAAAGCACTTTTGTCTTTTGATATAATCTTTGTACCAATTTTAGAATATAAAAAATATTCTATTTCTTACATAAAAGAATGAGTTTCTAAATTTTCATTCCCATAGACTCTTGATAGATCTAAGAAGAAACTTATTTCTTATTTTAACAACGAAGATAGTTTTTTTTTTAAAATCCAAATCTAGGGATTTGTCCTTAGAAACGATACAATGAAGGCAAGAAGCTGAATAGCAAGGATTCTGTTAAGGTAGGAGGTCGTTAAAAGAAACAATTTGCACATTCAGAGCCTGAATGTCACTCGATTCTAAGAATAAAGATCCAGATTGAAATTAAGGTAGAACTACTATTTCTTTTTAAATTTTAAAAGAATTTCTTAAGATCTTAGAGAATCGTAGGGATTATAAATGTTTATGATTATTCACGATATTCGGATTATTGTCTACCATAATATTTAAATCATTGTTTTATAATGCTATTACAATTTTCATGATAATAGTATTCAATCATGTCAGGATATACAGTTAAAGGATTAGACGATTTGTTAGAAAGGATATTTGAAAAAATAGAAAATATTAAATCCCAACTAGAGAGTATATATAAAATATCTGAGGAATATATTAAACTTATAAAAGAATATGAACAAAAAATAGCAGATTATACTAATAAATTAGATCAAAGAATGGATTTATGCTTTAAAAATCAAAATATAAGAAACATAGAACAGATTTGAAACTTACTTTAAAATAGAAGGACATGTCTTGCGATAAAGAGACCTATTTCATTAAGGGTAAAATAGACTTTTCTACGAAAATCTCAAATAGACTAAGTCAACAGATTAGTTTGAATAATCTCCCAAGAAAAAGATAACTATCTCTACGAGCATGTTTGGCAAACTTAAACTTCAAGTTAAATAATTTTTTGATGATCGAAATTGGGTACTTATTTCCCAGTAAAATATGTCTTACTTTCAAATGACAAGAAGGCGGCAACTGGTGGACCACTATGTTGGCATAGTTAAATTAAAAAGAATAAAAATACTTATTTTAATACCACGTGTAATGCACCAATTTTCCAATTATTTATGTGTTCAAACTATATAATATAGAGTTAAAAATAAATTTTATATAAATTTCATAATATTAATTAAACAAAACATACATTCCATTTATAGCTATGTTTTGGTTATTTTCCGTTCAAACTATACAATATGAAGTTAAAAATAAATTTTTTATTATTGTATAAAGAACATAATGTGCTAGATTAATACAACCCATGAAGTAACTATTGTGCAAACAGAAGTTTTTCAAATATTGCAAGACAATTTCTTATAAACATTTTTTGCAGTTTGAGCCTTGAGGATTTGGTCTTTTAATACTTTGATGCAATAAAAAAAAAAAAAAAAAAAGGAGAAGATTTTACGAAGAAGTTGAATTGGCCTCGAAAGAAGTGATTTTTCCAGTCCGTATGGCCTATTTAGGCCTAATTCCATCGTTTAAGGCTCCAAAAATGTATCTTTCATTATTTTGTATAATTTTCTTAATTTTAATTCTATCTAGAGTTTGAATTTGTCTTTAATTTTTATCGTTATCTAAAGTTAGTTATTATCTACGAGTTTAGTTATTATCCAGATTTTATTTACTACTTTAAATAATAGTTTTAAGCTTCAATGGCAATCGGTTGAATTTTAATTAAATAAAAAGTCTTGAGAAATTCTCAAAATTAATCTCTTTTTCTTGATATTTGATATTTCAACCTAAATCGAGTTAAAAGAAGAGTGGAAGTAACCTTACCAAAAAATTTGTTCATAATCAAGAGTGGAATACGGTCACCTACATTGTTGTCAACAACCCAATATCATTAAAACAAAAATTTAAAGAAACTTCAAACTTAAGAAGTTGAATCAAATTATGCCCCCGTTTGACACTCATTTTTTTTTTCTCATTCTCATTCTCTTTCTTCATTTCAACCACACATTTTATCAATAAAATAATATTACACATAAACCTAAAAATTCCCCTTACTTTTTAACCACACATTCTTCCATCAATCACTATTCAAAAGTACGATTTGTATATTGTTGTAAGACCAATATGGTGAGATGTTACAACCTCTACACATTAATAAATGATCAGATAAAGGAATTTAATAGTTACTGGGATATTAAATTTTTTATACAGAATTTAGACATCTCTGTTTTAGGCAAACTGGACCAACACAACTATTATCTATATAGGATTTAGAAGAAAACTCGCACCCTTCAAGTCTTACCGCAAAAGCGGCCAGGTTCCACGCCATAATAAGCACAAAAAGAGCAAGATTTCTCCATTTTGCAAGGGCTAATCGTCACAGTGTACCATGAAAGCTCAAATCCATATAGCAGAGAGCTACGGATGTCTGAAAGCAAAAGATTATTGAGATCTTTAAATGGCCACGACGTCATCACTTCGAGATCTAGACTGCACATGTCTCTTACATCTGATGCTTTCAAATTGCCAACTTTAATATACGTGTATCTTCTGGTTGAAGCATTTGAATCCCTGTTGCCACAATGAGCAGTTTCCGAAAAGAAAGAAGAATTTATGGGATATGGGCAGCTCATAAAAATAATAGGCGAATTTAATTTATGCAAGAACAAATAGAGTGAGTTGTAGGCGTAGATGCTATAAGGATAATTTTTAGTGAAGTGGTAGTCATATAGAGAGTACTGAGGAAAGGAGCAAGTGTCATTTTTTAAGGCAGCGTCAACCAGACGAATAGTGTGATTATGGTAATCGATGGCTTGCACATGGTACTTGTGGGAGTTCAGATAAAGTGAGGCTGTATTGTTTTCACAAACTAGTTCATAGCTGGGATCACCACAGCTTTGTGGATCCCCTTTTAATCGGAAAGGATATCTGATATCAAGAATCTCGCCACAGGATGGGTTGCATTGGGGATTATGGTTTGTACTGGATGTTTGAAGTAATTGGATTAGGATCAGGACAGATAAACATTCAAGGAGGAAGGTTTCTCTAAGCATGGTTCTCGATTGCTGGGCAATGACTTGGGAGAATTTGGATAGAAACTACCGAGTGAAAGACTAACCTCTGTTTCACGAACTAAGCAAGGGAAAGACTAGTATTTTCCATCGTGTGTGATTGCTCAAGTCTTCCTTCCATGGACTTAGATATAGTAAGGAAGACCTGGAGCTATGTCCAAATCAACCTGGTGTTGATGTTTTGAAAAGCAATACTAATTTCTGGGATGCTTCCCGCTAATTAATTGCAAGTAACGTAAAAGTATAATTAATGTATCAATATTTCAAAATATCTAACTTTTTCCACTCACCGAGTTCTCAGCAATGAACTAGTTATCAAAATAGGCATTTCCCATGTTTACATCCACCTCTTAAATTGACTATATAATTACTCGAATCAAAAGTCAATCATGTTACATATTGAGTAGTCATCTAATTTAATTCCTCATTTAAAGAATTTTGGGAGAATTGTAGTTGGGGTCCAAACCTTTCAATTTATTGTAGATTATATTCATATCTTTCATTTTTAGATCCACAATTCTAAAGCTTCCATTGTAGCTGAAAGACATATGGGCAGAATCTTCCATTCCTCCATTAGTCAACACCAAAAAAAAATTAAAGATAAATCAATTTGACCATATTTTAATTAATTTTAAAAGGGTAAAATTTTAATAAAATAATTAAAAATGAAAATGAAAACACAAATTGTTCCACCCCACCCCAAACACCAAACCAAATGTTGGTGGTCCTCCACGGCTCCACCCACCCACGATCAATTCCTTTCTGAAAAGTCAAATTCTACAGGCATCAAGTAACAACAAAAAGACTTCAACTTTCAATTTAACCAAATGAAAGGCAAGTTAACAAGAACCACACCACATTCAAGATTTATTAGTAATGAAAGTGGATGAGAAAATTCCAGTTGGATATGTAAATGGGCAAATAAGCAATAAGGAAGGCTTTTATGCTGATTGCTGAAATATGAAGAAAGTTTATCCTGAACAATATAACAGGCTGTAATCTTAAAATTTCAGAAAAAAATTCCTCAAGAAAACTTCTTCCAATATTCGTAAATAATAAACTTAAAAATAATCTTTACTTGACCCGAGAAGTTTATTATTTACGAATAATGTTAATAATATCACTGGTGTTCTATTGCATTAAACATTGATAAAGTGCCTTCTTCTCAGTTTAGAGATAAGTAATCCGAAAACGAAAGTAATTCCAATTAAGGTCCTAAATCCAAGGCAGATCACTGTTCATATTAATTAATTAGCAAAGATATAATCCCTTTGCCTAGCACATGAAAAAGCTGAGCTATTTTACACACACACACACACACACCCCCCATAGCCTTTAAAACCAGATAGGATGGATTTTGTGTTCAAACTTTAACTTCTATATACCTTGCTCAACCTTCATTATTTCTCATATGCATGTGGGAAAAAGTTGCTGAAGTTAAGGGGAAAAAAAAAACTCCTAAAAAACGTTCCCAATTACGATATACAGGACTTATTGAAAATCGTAGAAAACCCCATATTTGAAACATTTTGTGCCAAAAACCTCCTACCGTCCAATTCCATTAATTTTACGTTAAAAGCAGTAAAAATTGCAAAAAATAAAAAGAAATAATTACAGTTGTGATCCTAAACTTTTTTTTTTTTTGACAAATTACACCAAAATATTTTACTTGTACCATATATATTCCCAAACCTTTAAAACTTATCTTCCCCCCTCTCCCACCCCAAACCAAACTAAAAACCTACACAATTCTTTCCTCATTTCTATTCCTCTTTCAAACCCCCCTCATATCGCTCATGTCCAATCCAACCCAAAATCAACTCCCCTCATGAGCATGTTTGGCTAAATACTGTAAATATAATTACACCGAAACAAAATTATATAAAAATTATGGTAATATAAATGGTAATAGTTGTCAAACCATAATCTTCGTCGATCTCTGTAATCTTCGTTGATCTCATTGAGACTATGGCTCAACGTATTGCAAGGGAAAGACTAGTGTTTTACATCATTCGTGTGTGAATGCTTATAAAGTCTTCCTTCCAAGGACTTGAGATATAGTCAAGCTTGTCAACTGGGACTTGTAACCATCAGAAAGAGAGACTGGAGCTATGTCCTAATCAAACTTCTGGTGGTATTTTGAAAAGCTTCTGCGATGCTTCCTGCAAATCGATTATTAAAGCAGTCTGAATGACTTCACAAAGGAAAACCCTGATTTCCAAAAGTCATTTGAAATAAATATTGTTCGAGTGACTTGATCAAAGCAAAATTTCCTATCCGAGTCACACTGATAAGAGAGGAAGGTGCAGAAAATAGATGACTTCGAAGACTAAAATGGTCATCTTCATCTGTTACAAGTTCTTCTGTTTCTTTCCACTGCTCGTAGTAGGATTAGATGATTGTACAACAACCTCGTGCGTTCAAGGTGGCCCAAGCATTCGGTCTCCTTTCAGGCATAGATTTCTACAGGGGGGAAATTGTGGCTATCCAGGTTTCAATCTATATTGCGACAAGAGCAATGAAACGGTTCTTGAACTGCCTTTTTCAGTTAAGCTAGTAGTAATAAAAATTGATTATGCATCTCAAGAAATTCAGCTACATGATCCTGATCGATGTCTTCCTCAAAAGCTTATGAATCTTAGTTTATCAGCCTCTCCATTCCACTTCCATAGAGAGAAGTTGTATGACTACAGTCTGTTCAATTGTTCTGCAACTAATAGAGATTTGTATGGCTTTAAGATTCCTTGTCTCAGTGTTCCAGGCTACCAAGTCGATGCCATTACTTCTGATGATGATACTAACTCATATCCTTTGATTTCATGCATCAAGATTCATGAAATTTCATCCGTTCCGAGGACAATACTTTATGAAAATGATCTCCATCTGAAATGGAAGGAACCATATTGTGGCCACTGCATAGATCGAGGTAAAATTTGTAGCTTAGATGCTATTTTACAAGAGGGATTCAGTGTACCAACAAGCCTAAGGCAAATGGAAGTATATACTCAATCCATCTTTTACTTTGACTTCATATATCTATCAAACAAAAAATGGCTCATGTTGTTGATATTATGTTTTAAATAGCACAAGAAGATCATATTTTCACTTCATTTCCGTACAGGTGCACTAAGGAGAGATTTGGTTGCAGGTGAAGTTTTCCTTTATATTGTTTAATTTACAGCATCAACAATCTTATATCTTGTGCTGTTGAGGTTATCGTTAAAAGTATTTTGTAGGTGGCACCGTAGGTGCTTTCCTTTTAGTGGGAACACTTGTAGCACTATACTATGTCTATAGCTCAAGTAGAATACAGAAGAAGTATCAGGCAAAGATTGAAAAGTTTTTGGAAGATTACAGAGCTGTCAAGCCAACCAGATTCTCTTATGCAGAGATCAGAAAGATTACTAATCAATTCAGTGAAAAATTGGGTGAAGGAGGTTACGGAACTGTATATAAAGGGAAACTGTCTAATGAAATTTATGTTGCTGTAAAGGTCCTCAACAATTCCAAGGGAAATGGGGAGGAATTCATCAATGAAGTTGGAACAATCGGGAAAATCCACCACGTCAACGTGGTTCGTTTAGTAGGTTTTTGTGCCGACGGATTTAGAAGAGCTCTCATGTATGAATTTCTACCAAATGATTCACTGGATAAGTTCATTTTCCAAGCTGGTCCTACGAGCAATTCCCTTGGTTGGAAGAAGCTCCAAGATATTGCCCTAGGCATAGCAAAAGGAATTGAATATCTTCATCAGGGTTGTGACCAACAGATTCTTCATTTTGATATCAAGCCCCACAATATCTTGTTAGACGACAACTTCAACCCAAAGATTTGTGACTTCGGTCTGGCCAAGTTATGTTCCAAGGAAAAAGGTTCTGTGTCAATGACGGCTGCAAGAGGAACCATGGGCTATATTGCACCTGAGGTTTTATCTAGGAATTTTGGTAAAGTATCTTATAAATCAGATGTTTATAGCTTCGGAATGTTATTGCTCGAAATGGTTGGAGGGAGGAAGAATAATGATATTACAGCAAACACTAGCCAAGTGTACTTTCCCGAATGGATTTGTAATCAATTAAGTCAAGGAGAAGATTTGCACATCCGAATTGAGGAAAGTGATGATGCTACTATACAGAAAAAACTAGCTATTGTGGGGCTCTGGTGCATTCAGTGGTATCCAACAGATCGGCCATCCATGAAAGTAGTAGTTCAAATGTTGGAAGGAGACGTGGACAATCTCACCATGCCCCCCCATCCCGTTCCAGATACAAATGGGACAAACTCCATTGCAGGAATACGAGGAAGACCTCATCAGAAGGAGTTGGCAATCATATTAGAATCAGAGTGACAAGGAAAATTTTAGTAATGTTCAATGTTAAAGGAACAAGGGAATATTAAATATTTTCTTACTGGCTATTTTTCCTTCTATTTACTGCATCTGTTAGCTGAACCAATAAAATATATAGACCACAGTAGCTTTTATTTCCAACCCATGAATCATATTTTGTCTCTAAAATGTGTAATGTGCAAAACGTAAATGGCATCCTTTTCGACTTGCAACCAAAGAAAAAACAAATACGAAAGATTTAATGACGGCAAACAATTACACTTGTTTATTTGATATGCCAGCACTGACTCCATTGCATCCTTTCAGTACATGTAAGAGGTGCACCAAGTAAAGACAACTAATATGGGAGGCCTTAAAAAGTAAGACAGACCTTGTAAGAACAAGCAGTGAATTTCAAAAATCCTAAAGCTCTAGTGCTAAGCATGAGTTCAAAATATGCCCTTTCTTTTTTTACAAGGGAAATTCCATTGTCCCCGTCCACTTGCCAAATTCAAACTTGCGGGTTCTTTGCTTTTTTTACAAGGGATATTCCATTAATACCTTGTCTTTTTATCCTTGCTTTTAAATTCTTCATACCTTTTCCATATTCATTTACTATAGGAATTTTCCAACTACTATCATAATAAATTATTGTCTCCTATTTAAAGTAGTCTTGCCACCAATTAAAAGAATGGAAAATACAATCCTTCTTATCAATTTTTCGATGGATGAAAAGACTTTCCTAGTCGCTATCCTTTTCTTCAGTTTTTGTCCCTTCTTATCAAACAAAGAGACAAGTGCTACCGTCTCTGTTAATGGTTTCCTGACAAAGAGACTTTTCTTTCAACTACAAAAGAAACCAGTTTAGGTCCCATAGCCAGAATTGACTCTGAGTAATTCCAAGAGGAAGACAATGAAGAGCAAAGACTTTTCAAGCAATAAATAACAAATTTCAACAAATAATAGATTCCAGCAAACCAATAAAAAGAACAAGTCAATTGCACATTACTTTCTTGTTAGCTTGTGAGGTCCTTGTCGTTTGATAACAATTATGGAGTAATGCACGTAAAACACTGCAAAATTAAAAAATAAATAAAATAAGTAAAAGATTATTCCATTGATAATTGCTTTACGAAATAATGGATTAATAGAATCAAATTTCCAAATAAGTGCTAATATGCAGCTGACGATGACGTAGAATTGGTTAGATGAAGACTTAAATTGTCAAGGTACAAAGAGAAGCTGTCAAATAATGTTTTTGAACTGGGTGTAATATCATAGACCCTCAGGCTATTTTAAAGGGATGCAGAAAAATCCATCCATGGGGTGGGTATAACATCACAGATTGTTAAAAGTGCTTGTAATATATCCACATAAAATTTGCCATAGTAACGCATGAAACCAAATGCCCGATGGATCAGAAGTCAGATTGAATGCCTTCCTCACCATCCCTATACCTTCATATGCTTGATATTCATTCTGACAAGCCCTACCCAAGTCGAGAATTCTCAAATGGGGCCGAGTTTTGATCCAAGTAGAAAGTACACACATTTGAACTTTTCCAACCTCGACCCATAGCAAACTCTATTATTTGGAAAAAAATTCAACTAACTATAAAGTAGATGTACTAGCCAAGTGTATTTTCCTGAATAGTTATCATCTAAATAAGTCTCCTGCCCAGGGCTTCTAATTGCTAAAAGACTGCTCATGCACTATGCAGCTTGTCGCTAATTTGTGAAGTAATCATAGAACCGCCAACTACTTAAGACAGTTAATCACCAATTAGGAACGTTTAGTATATGATTGGGCAGTATTAAGGAAGAAACACAAGCTCGTGATATTGTATACATACTGTGTACAAAACATACAATTGGTTTAATCCTGGTTGTCTTGAACTCCATCTGTACAAAAACCTCTCGAACAAGATTGAATTTTTCCTGACTGCGCAGAGGAAATAGATAATAGCAACTCTTTGAAGGATTCAATGAGATTTTAAAAAAGAAAAAGAAATTACCTTCCTGCAGCCTTTCAGGTCTTATTTTCAGGTGATCAAAGAAAACCAGAATGGCTTGACAAGTTAAATAGACAATTTCTCCTGAATTATGGCACGAAAATCATTGCAAGTTAAGAATATTAAAGAAACAATTAGTTAAGGCATTTCATCGAACAGTTTCTTCTCAGGCTCCAAATCGCAGGTTGTCATCACTCACAAGCAGATTAGTACATTCCTTGTATAAAGGATTGTGTTTACCATTCCCTCATGTATTACTACTCATCGTTCATTTATATAAAATAAAAAACTGCCAAATGATCATCGCAGTGGCACTTTTCGGATATTCCCATTCCCTCATGCACTTTTGTGAGGTTATTGCCAGTAGGGTGTGACGACTAAATATGTTATATCGATTTCAAAAACCGGCTTGTTAGGGTGCTCAATCCGTTTATAAGTCCACGAGACAAACGAGCGAAAATTGTTGAGAATTAAAAACCATAATTCTTCTATACGACGGAAAACAATAAAATCGTCGAAAGAAAATAAACAAATAAGAATACGTAAGATTTATAAAAGTTTGTCTAAACGTGAGTGCAAGTCATCATCTATAATTTACTACGATGAAAAGAAGTTTACAAGAGAAAAATCGCATCATCCATTTTCTGTAACCCCTCTTTCTCATTTTGATGACGATTACAAGTTCGATTCGCGCAAGGACTCTACACATCAAGAATAACTGGGATCCATAACTTAATAACACATTCTTATGTTGGAAGTATCAATAAGATAAACTAGATTCATCAAAAGTGACAATTTACATGAATCCTAGTGGACACAATATATAGCATCTCTACATTATATAGACGCCTACGCACGAGCGGTGTTTTCATCATCCTTGGCTATCTCACTGGCAGATGGGAAAGATTTTGGAGGCATCTTTAGGATTTCAATGTCGGCTTCAAGCATTTCGACAACTTTACTCATAGAGGGACGATCTTCGGGCCTTGTTTGAATGCACCATAAAGCTACTATCATCATCTTTCTCTCTTCATCTGTGGTGTCTTTCATTTCCAATTCTTTTCTTTCATTAAGCTGATCATATACCCAAGAAGGAAAGTGCATTTGGCTCAAGTTTTCAGCAAATGGATTCATGTTTCTCCTTCTTTTTGCCATTTCCATCAGCATCGTTCCAAAGTTGTAAAGATCTGCCTTATATGGGGCTCCTTCAATGTCATCCAACGGATGCAATTTCGCAAGACCAAAATAAGAAATTTTGGGGTTGAAATTTTCGTCCAGAAGAATATTGTGAGGCTTAATATCAACATGTTTGATGCCATGATGTAGATAGTCTATCCCACGAGCCATTCCAAGAGATATTTCGAACATTTTTTTGTAGCTCAAGGAGACGGTCCCTTCTTGAGAATATATGTATTTGTCAAGAGAACCATTAGGCATAAACTCATAGACCAAAGCTCGTTTTGAACCTTCAATGCAGAAGCCAATAAGTTTCACCACATTTGCATGGTGAATCCTTCCAATTTTTGCAACTTCACTGATAAATTCTTTGCCACTTGCAACAAAATTGGACATATTCTTTATTGCAACAAAAGGGCCACTTCGAAGCTGTCCTTTATAAACCGTTCCATATCTGCCTTCGCCTAATTTATCCTTGAAATTTTTCGTCATCTTCTTGATCTCAGAGTAAGAGTATTTTATCGGCATAAGATTATCTTGATGTTTCGAGAACTCTTCAATGATGTCATCATCAGGGACGTAGCCAGGTTTTTAATCTTGGGGGGGCGAAAATACGGGGGGTGGAGGGGGGCGGGCCCCCCTCCCGGGGGTTTGGGGGCGGAGCCCCCGAATTTTTTTTTTAACTAAGAGAATTGAAAATGACGATTTTGAGTATCAAAATAGTATTGAAATTCAATATTCGATTCAATCACTACTGATTATTCTACTACTTAATTCTTAAATTCAAATATTCAAGAACAAGTAAACATGCATTATGTATAAACAAGGTTGAGAATTGAGTTTTAATTAGTTGATCTTGGGAATTGGAAACTTAGGTTTTGGATTGGATTTGGGCTATTGATTTATTTAAGTAACTATTTGATCTTTTGTATAGATTTAAGATTTTTGTTTGATTGAATTTTAAAATGTAAGTTATTTACTTAATATTTATTAACGGGAAAAAAAATAAAAAATTTCAAAATTTTGGGACGAGTCAAAATCTTAGGGGGGGCGAAACTGAAAAATACATTACAAATTAACTAGGAATAGTGTACCGCGGACAATGTTAGGGGGGGCGATCGCCCCCTCCCGCCCCCCCCCTAGCTCCGTCTCTGGTCATCATCAATCGATAAGTTTCGTCTTCTCCATTTATACACTATCAATCCTAGTATGAATGGTAAGCCACATAACAATTTTGGTGCTATTATTGCTCCTGCGTAATTGCGAAAAGAACAATGAGACAATATTATCATTACAATGTTAATAAGGTCATTCCTACATGAAAAACATCATTCTTTATCATGTAATAAAGGGACTTAATCTTACCAATCACAGGGAGAACAATGAGAAATATAAAAGCTGTGAAAATGAAAAGAAAATAAAATCTGAGGACGAAAATACGCGAAATTACAAGAGAAGGCTTAGAAAACATCAAACCAGCAGAGGCCACAATTACGAACACTTACGTGCATAGTATTCCAATTTGCCTGCATATCCAAAGACCAAAGATTGTTAGCAAACCAAACGAGCAGTACACACATCCATAGGTGTATATATATTTTTGTGCAATTATGCTAGTTGCACATTCTTGAATTACATTGTAGATGAAATTAACATATATGGATGTAATTTGGTCATTGATTAAAAAAAAATATTATTAAAATTGTTGACACACTAAAATGCAGTCCAAAATCAAAGGGAAGTCCAATTGAGAAATCCAAGATAAAGACCCAGTGGAAGTCAATTAAAAGGCCCAAGAAGAAAAGCCCAAGCTGGAAGCCTGTGAAAAAGCCTGAATATTGGAAGCCCAAGAGCAAAGGAATACCATCGCCCAAGACTGTGGGACGCCCAGAGGCTGAACGAGGGTAGTACTGCACAATCGCCCAGGACGACAGCCTCATTGTCGCCCAGAACCTCAAGTCGCCCAGAATCAAACAAGTCTAAAGGATATAGTTTGGAAGCGGTTGGCAAGTGAACCCGGCACGATCCCACGATCCAGAAAACAGCAAGGGTAGTGGCAACAGTTACTAAGCAACTACTCCCCAAACAAGCGGTTCCTCACTAAAGGAGTGGACGGTTGCAAAGGTAATGGAGCAAGTCCGAGCAGTTTCGATAACCAAAAGATGCCCAAGAAGTATAAAAGGAAGTAACGTTATAGAAGCAAAGGCCGAATCAAAAAACTCTCTACAAGAGATCATGTAATTTTTATTCCTTAGTTTAAATTTAATCCTTTTTCAGTACTCGTGTGCTTGCGCCCCTTGGAGGCGTTTTGTCTGCTTTCCAATTGTAATTCTTCACTAGTAAACGCACCCCTTTTTGGGACTTTGTCTCAAGAGGTCTGTTCCTTACACAATCGTCTGACCCCTCTTTCTCGTAATTATTGGCGGGTTGCAAAAACGCGCGAAAACAAAAATCAATGTATAAAAATCTGTCAAACCTTGCGTAATATCATGCTTGATTTTTGTGAAGGGTTTTGGGGCTGAATCTTAGAAAAAGGATGGGCACATGACATGAGGAATAGCGGCTGTCAGCGTTTTCTTTAACAATGAGGCTGTCACCGTTTCTTTATCCAGACCAGCTGTATCAAAGCTGTTGAATTATGTGGAATTCAATGAGGTTCTTAATCAACCCTACCCTAGTATAAAACTTAAACCCAACAACACAGCAATTCACTCTGAAAAAATCTGCACCATTTCTGTGTTTGTCCAACTTTACTTCCATGTTCAGATCAGTTAGCAATTACCAGATGTGTTATTGAGTCAAATACACTCTTTTTCTTCTCGATAAATTTAAAGTTATTCCACTTTGGTTTCGGATTCTTTGAATTTAAGAATTAAGTAGTAGAATATTTAGTAGTGATTGAATCAAATATTGAATTTCAGTACTATTTTGGTACTCAAAATGGTCATTTTCAATTCTCTTAGTTAAAAAAAAAAAAATTCGAGGGCTACATTATTTGAAAAAATATATATTTTGAACAGTAATTTTTAAAAGAATGTGTGATTAAAAAGTAGTAAAATTTCGAATTTACATATAAAATATTTTATACACACTGTTTGAGCTACATTATTCTTCAAAGAATGCATTTTAAATAGTATTTTGATGGAAAATATGTAGCTAAAAAATAAGGAAAGTTTTGAATTTGCGTTGTAATATTATTTTATTGAAAAATGTGTAGTTAAAAATAAGAGAAAAAAATATATTTTAGAAGAATGAACATCGAATATTATTTGTGACTGAAAATAAGTATGTAGAAAAAAAAATTAAATAATGATCGTCAAACAAGAACATAATATATATGAATTTCTATTTATTTACTATTTATCAAATGATAGCAATGAAAAATCCAAATTGGTATTCAATATTTTATTATACTAGTTTTCGCCCGTGCGATGCACGGGTTTTGTTTTTGTCGAGGATATATTAGTGTTGCATCAAGTTCTTGTCAGTTGTTGTTTTCATTTTGTTTAAGGCTGTTGAAGGTTTTAGTAATGAATTAACGAATCTATCGTGAGTAAAATAATAACAACTGAAAAGGTTCTTGGTATAATGTATAGTTTGTTTTTGAAGGACTACTACAATATGTAAATGTGTCAATAAACTATTCAGTTTGAGAAAAGAAAGAATGTAAGTTAATTGAATTGTCTAATGTTTTACAAAATTATAAATGACTGGTACAGAAATGGAATAAATCAATGATATGACCACATACAAAATGGAGGATTAATGTGGTGAATGCAGAAATTGTGAAGTAGTAAGGAAGTAGCTTCTGGACAAAAGAACAATCTTTGGAAGCAATATATATCTATACAAAATACACAAAACATAAAAATTAATTAGACTTTAAGCAAATATAAGGATTGCTATTCGGATCAAAAGATTTAACAGATGAGTAATATATAAAAAAAGAACTTCGTGTACTAAGGCAAATTTGTTACTGACGATTTAAAGCTAAATCGGGATAAGTGACCATAGTTGGCTTGTCTTGATTTCTATGAACTATAACAAACAGAGAACCACATCCAATTCGCAAAATATGTTCCTAAGTGAAGAATGTTGGAGTTATATTATAGACAATAGTTTAAAATCATATTATATAAAATGTCTATTTCTGAAGCAATCCTCATTCAAGAATACGGATTTCATATGCAAGAATATAGATAAGTTTGATTTTATGATATTAGAACTTATATGAAAATGCCATTTGGCTAAGCTGAAGTTAGTTTTACAATGAGTAAAGGCTTATTTACAGCAATGATGTGAATAAGATAAAAGAAGACAGTAATAATAAAAATAAAAAATTTACCTACTATATGTACAAGTTTGATATTGCTTGAAGTTTTTAGTTTGCATCGAAACAATATACAAATTTTTTTATTATTTAGAATTCAAATATTTCGTTCGCCTACATTTTTCAAGTGAACAAAAACAAATATCATATTAAACGTTTTACAACAAAGCATATATATGTAAACAAAACAATTAGAATTGTGTGGAAATTATTAATTATTTGTGGTTATATTTACCTGAAGTTAATTATTTGGATAGGTAGATTGAAATTAGCAACTGTGAATCGATTCTTGAACTTCTAGCTATAACTGTAATTATAGAAAGTTGATACACTTGATTTGGAATTTACTTTTTCCATAATTGTATCATACGCAAATTGTTGTTCATTATTTAAGCTTGATGTATAGACATAGCCTCCTTCTATATTCAAATTTGTTGTCTCATCTGCAACCATTCTTCTCTACCTTTCATTTTCACCTATATGTACACTGAATGATACTATTTCATAGTCATTTATGCTTTTACCCGATGATTCTAAAATAGAATTGATGTCTTCTAAAGCTCGTAGTTCAGCATCCCTTGAATGTATATTTTCATATACATAATCATCGATCATATAAACTTTAAATTTATCCCACAGTAATTTTGGATGATCAGGGTTGCAAAGCATAAGAAGTGTAGCAAAAAGACGTCTTAAAGAAGTAGGCATTTTATAAATAATAGCTTCAGACAGACATTCTTCACAATGATTGTCTCCGCCTAACAAACTATGTAAAAGTGCTCTTTCTCGATACGTATTAACAGTTACTCCGTTCAAAGTTCGTAAATCATGAAATGATGTTGAACCTCGAATATGATTGAGAAGAACGCGTAGGAAATATCGTTCTCCTTCAGATGGATTCACTGCGACAATTCGTCCTATAACAACGTATTTTTTTCTAGGAGTCCAAATCTTCTTAGTTGAGTTCCAAACAAAATGGGTTGGAAAATCTCGATACAACAATGTACGCGCAAATTCATTTGCTTTATTTACCTCAAAAAACTCTGTCAACATTGTTCTTTTCGTATTTTCATTGTCAATAATAGTAGACAAATCATCTTCGTTGTCATATCTTACTTGTTGATGATTTTCGATATGAAGCTGTAAAGAATAAACAGTTGGATAAATTTCTGCCAAATTAAATGAGAAAATCCTCCACATAGCTTCAGGTGGAGATATCCATCTAGCAGATTGATAAGATGAGATTTCGTCGGTTTCTTTTCCTGTTTCATTTGTGGAAACTGAAAAATGAATACGTAAGGTAATCAAATATGGAAAATGAAACACGCCTCCCGAAATCCACAAGTTTTAATTGCCAAGCTCAACTTTGCTTGACCCATGGGGCACATGTGGGTTAAGTTGAGATGAGCTCAACAACTAAAGCTCGTGGGACTCAATAGCAAATCTAATTTTCTTTTATTAATTACATTCATGGGTTGGGCTCTCATGAATCGATCTGCCGACAAGTTGCTACCCCTTATTATGAATGATAAACTAATGAATTCTTAAATGATTTGAGTAATTAAAGTGAATTATGATTTACGCATTTCTATTTTTCATTATTGTAGGAAAATAATTTATGACCATTAGCACTAACTTTGATTGATATATCTCTATGAACAATGTTGAAACATAATATACCAATATTTACCCAACACAAGCAATTCTTTTGTCGATATCAAGTCAATATCCAAGAAACTCACCACAAAAAAAATGTTCTAAAAAAATAAATAAATGAAGCTCCTAAAGGGCAACAAAATCTTGCACAAGTAAAATACACGATTGCAAAAATGCCACGTATTTTACTTCCAAACCACATCCATCCTCTCTGAATTACTTTACCTCCTGTAAAAAGCAAACCGGTTCAATTCCTTTCCTGCGCCTCTCATCGCTCTGAATAATCATCTCTTTACAGGTATGCTCTGGAATTTATAGAGAATTTGTTTAGTTTTATTTATTATTTTTTTATTGAAGTTAATTTTTTCAATTGTTTGTTTAGTCGTAGAATTAAGCTCAGTTTTGTAGCTAAACTGGTAAAGATTGATAATTTATGTCATTGAAACTCAAGAATTTGTGTGGGTTCGACTACTTGGAGATTATAAAACAATCAATTTAGTTTGATTTTATCGTAATGAAGTAAATTTGTTATAATTATTCGTTTAGTCGTTTCTTTGCACAAGATTTTGGCATAGTTATGTATCTGAATTATTAAAGCTTGATAATTTGATGTCATCGAACCTCAAGATTTTCTTGGTTTCGACTAACTGGAGATAACTATAATAAATAAAGCTTGGAATCGTTATCGCGTATGCTTAATTGGGTGGTTTTCACAAGATTTAAGCTCGGTTCCTTTTTTTTTTTTTTAGTAGAACAAGTAATGTGAAATTAGCGGGAGAGGAAATCGATGTTGATTAATTTTAATGGTGCTTTTATTAACCGACGGGAAGTTATCAAATCAAATGTGTAAAGTGGATGATCTCATTATGGCAAAATGAAATAAATGGGAATTAACTATTACTTAACTACTTATAAAATTTTAAACATGGGAACGCAATTTTATTGAAATATACTAAACATGCAAAAGTAATAGAAGGAAAAATAACTTGTACATAAAAAAATACTTACACTGGAAAGCAATAAAGGGTGAAGGAAATCTCAAGTTTTTCTGTTGCAAGACCAAGCTGAGGGGGAGTTTCTGCTGCAAGACCAAGCTATATAGGGTGAAGGAAATCTCAAGTTTTTTACACTGAAATGGAATATATTTTTCATCCTATATATATTTACCTCCAATAGTACAAAAATAAGTCACCGCCCACCGTCTACATTCTTGACAATTTGTCCATGATGAACAGTGAAGGTAGGATAAAATGGGAAAACAAAATACTTCACAAATGAACAATCTTCAGCGAATTGACTCTTATATATATATTTTTTTCTTTTCTCCCAAACGATGTCGTTTACGCCCATTCAGTTAATGCACAGTAGCAAACTGGATAGGTGTGAAAATGAGGTTACCAAAATGAATAGTGATTTGGTAATGTTACTTGTCATGCATAATAATCTTTCATTTGGTAATTTTCTCGACAGGGCAAAGAAATCAAGAGGGCCAAACATTAATATTCAAGAATTCAGTGGAAACTTTATAGTTGTAGATCCCCAGTATTTTAATTCTACTAAATCATAAGCGCTAGCAACCTTTTCTTCTTTGTCATATCCTCTTATATGTGTTTACACAAAAGAATAGGAAGTTAGATCAAATATAATAAAACAATAGTACTATTTTCATTTTCAATGGAAAAATATGCAAACAATCCAAACATCAAAGAAATAAAAGGGTTTGATTACCCAAATAAACTATGGGAAGATTAAATCAGCGCCATTAAATGCATTCGGAATATTAGGATCAAGAAACGGGAATTAAAAGCACGAAATCGCTTCATAATAGAAATGAACAAATGAAATAATTAATGGCAGATACTTTATTCAAGACCTTACCTTTCTTTCTGGGTCTGTTCTCTTGTGCTACTATTATCGCATAAACGTGCCTTATATCTACCTTGCATTACGCCTTTTACGCCTTTTAGAACTTTGATTACAAATACGTAAATGTGTTAATAAATTATTCAGTTTTAGTTTGAAAAAAGAAAGAATGTAAGTTTATTGAATTGTCAAATGTTTTACAAAATTGTAAATGATCGGTACAGAATGGAATAAATCAATGGTATGACCAAACACGAAATGGAGGATTAAGGTGGTGAAAGCTGAATTTATATCTATACAAAATACACAAAACATAAAAATTAATTAGACGTTAAAGCAAATATAAGTATTGCTATTGAGATCAAAATATTTAGCTCCCGTTTCACACTCATTAATTTCTTTTTTTCATTCTCATTCTTATTTTTTATTTCAACCATACATTCTCCCAATATAATAATATTACACACAAATCAAAAAATTTTCATCACTTTTCCATCACACATTCTCACATGAAATACTATTCCAAAATTTCTATTATTTTTAAAATGGGTTTGAAACAGAGGCTTAACAAATGAAAAAAGAATTTTATGTATGCCGATTTAAAGCTAAATCGGGATATGACCATAGTTGGTTTGTTTTGATTTCTGTGGACTATAATGGACATAGAACTATAGTCAGTTCGCAAAACATGTTCTTGAGTGAAGAATGTTGAAGTTAGATTATAGACAACAGTTTAAGGTTATAAGAACGTTGAAATTAGATTATAGACAATAGTTCAGAATCATGTTATATAAAATGTTTACTTCTAAGCAATTCTCATTCAAGAATAGGAAAACAAATATGATATTAAATGTTTTACAACAAAGTATATCTAGGTAAAAAAAAACAATTAGAATTGTGTGGAAATTATTATTTATTTGTGATTATATTTATCTCAAATTAATTAATTGGACAGGTAGATTGAAATTAGCAACTGTGAATCGATTTTTGAACTTTTAGTTACAACTGTAATTATAGAAAGTTGATATGTTAAAAACAGCAGCGACACCATTAGAGCAAATAGAAGTTTCAAAATTTGACATAGAAGTCAATTTCAAGTCGAACACTGACTCCCTAATTGCCTTAAACCTCCTCTCAAAAAAACACATTCCTATTACAAACAAAACACAATCAATAAGGGGCGTTTTATAAGTATCTAGCCAAGCCCCCTTTATTCAGATACGTTTTATAAGCATTCAGCATAAAGTTTCTCTTGAATACTTAACTGACTTAAGCATAGGAGGGGCGACGAGGACACACATCGACGCCTTTGTTTCAGGCATTGAAGATCAGACCAGGCGAGGTTCTTCCATTCAGTTCAGGTTGATCCACATACGAATTTTGGTAGCATCAGCGTTATTTTCGTTTCTGTATTTTTAATTTCTTTACTGTTAATTTCGATTTTTTGGCATTCTTGAGTGATTTGAGCCCAACACTAAGAAAACTAAATATTACCAAATGAGTAAACTCAAACATTTTCATAGTATTCGTAAAGTTAAGGAGCAGCTTTTGGAGAATAGTAGCTATGAGCTTGATTATTAAACTTCTTTGCAATTAGTTTCTAAAAAATTGTTTGAAAATAGTTGTAAATTAAGTCACAAGAAGAAGGGGCCATTGCCTTGAGTAAATGAATTTCCTTTTATTTATTATTTTTTTATTAGAGTTATTTTTTTCAATTGTTTGTTTAGTCGTAGAATTAAGCTCAGTTCTGTAGCTGAACTGGTAAAGATTGATAATTTATGTCATTGAAACTCAAAGAATTTTGTGGGTTCGACTACCTGGAGATTATAAAAAAATTAATTTAGTTTGATTTTATCATAATGAAGTAAATTTGTTTTAATTATTCGTTTAGTCGTTTCTTTGCATAAGAATTAGGCATAGTTATGTAGCTGAATTATTAAAGCTTGATAATTTGATGTCATTGATCCTCAAGATTTTCTTGGTTTTGACTAACTGGAGATCACTATAATAAATAAAGCTTGGAATCGTTATCGTGTATACTTAATTGGGTGGTTTTCGCAAGATTTAAGCTCGGTTCTTTTTTTTTTTTGTCAAAGCAGTAGAACAAGTAATGTGAGATCCGATAATTGTGAACGTTCTTGTTTCATATTCAATCTAAATTGTACGACTTGACCATGATTTGAAAAGTTTTTGTTGGCAATAAGTTGTGATGCAAACCCAGCCAAGAATATATCTTGGAAATCCACGAACAAGTTGAAACCAATCCAAGAAAGGTAAAAATCACGTCTCGCAATAGCAACTCAACCCGTTGTTCAACCCGTACCAAGAACCAAGATCACGCGTTAGAGATCCGACCCATTGATTATTCGGAATAAGAACCGTGAAGTGGGAACGTCAACAAAGGACTGCGACTCCTTTTGATAAGTTCATGGTGTCTAAATAATAATTAAATTTGAAAAAAATTCAACTAATTTACAATTTGCATAAACCCTAAATACAATTTCATTTATTAATAAATAAATTCGAAAATATATTCAATTTCATAAATTTGAAAAAAATTCTACTAAATTACAATTTGCATAAACTTTAAATACAATTTCATTTATAAATAATTAAATTCAAAATTATTAGAAAATATATTCACTTAACCGGTTCATGTGTGAAAGCTAGCGCATGAGCTGAACAATAAACTCAGGAATTTCGACTAATTTATAATTTGAATAAACTTTAAATACAATTTCATTTATAAATAATTAAATTCAAAATTATTAGAAAATATATTCAATTAAATAATTCAACAGCGTCAAGTTGACGTAAACAAAGAGAAATAAATAAATATTTCCTCTTCTCCCCGTGCGTGCACGAGCAGAGTGATTCCCTGTGCATGCACGGGGAGAAAACAACTCCCCGTGGGCGCACGGGGAGTTTCACTATTCCCGTGCTCGCACGAGACAATTCCATCTCTTAAATTTTATTTTTTTCGAATAGGAAAAATGTATGCTATTTAGATTCAAATTATCTGTGACATAATAAATAGACGATGATTTTTAAAGATTATATACTATTTGTTAAGTAAATACACTATTGAAATTTTGTATAATAAATATTTTATATTGACGTATTGAATTAATATTTTGATTAATTGAATAGCATCAAGTTGACGTGAACAAAGATGATAAAAAAATAAAAAAATTCTTCTCCCTGTGCGCGCACGGGATAATTCCACATCTTAATTTTTTTTTTGGTGTATTCTAAATATCAACTTAATTCAAGCAACTTTAAATAATTCTAAAGATTCTACTAAAATTAATTTTCAAGAGGAGAGCCAGCGATAGCGGATGAAGAAGTGGGAATCAACATAAGCCTCAATTGGGCATCAATTGATGCCAATTTCTCAAAATTCCTACTGACCATCAAATTTTTCACTATTTTTTCTTGAACCCAAATTTTGAATCCAAAAATGGACTAAAACAGAGAAAGACCTTGCAAAATATGACAAAAGGCAGCGACAATCACGAATTTGATAGAAATCAAAGTGAAAGTAAATTTTGATCCCGACCCACAAAGTTACATTGAAAAACGAAATATCTAAAATATTAGCCAAACAAAAGAAAACAATAGAGATGCAGCTCATGCAAAAAGGAATTGTATTCGAAAATGGTGGTTTTTTTTACTGTTTTTATGGGTCCATAAATTGAAACTTTCGTGTAAAAGTTCTCGATACAAACCAGAACCTTCAAATGTAAGAAGGCATTCATAAGGTGTCCACGCTATGCCAAACTTTCTTGTACTCGAGTTTGAATTGGTATTTTACTCTTAAAACAATGATCACATTTTTTTTTATCAAGCACCATACCACTTTGCAATGAAATTATCACACCTTTTGTCAAGCACCATTACCACTTCGCACTGATATACCATTTTGCATAAATAGAAATTTAGTGTTGGAATGTTCCTCAGATGGCAGTCTAAAGTCCATATACAGATCAAACTTTATTTTAACGTGCCTATAGAAGTCCGTGTTGTTTAAAATTATAGCACAGAAAACTCGTGCTGCCGCGACATTTTGTTAAATTTTTCAATATGGATTGCCCCTTGACTTGTAGACCTTACCCCATCTTCAATTTCTTCAAATCTATTCGGCTAGCTGCCATAAAAATCAGCATATCAACTCAAGTAATTTTCTCATCTTAATCTTAATGTCAGAAATAGAGACATACGGCAATGTATGAAAATCAGCGATTCTCACTAAGACTTCTTGTCTGCTGATCTCAGTTCTCCTTTTGCAATTCATATCTATATTTACTACAATAATCTTTAAAACAATGCAGCAATGCACTTCAACCACTAAGTAACTGTAACAAAAAAAATAGGTAACAAATAAAAGACGTTGAATGTGTATAGAATTAAATAACATCCTTCATTAACCATTGTGTAATCTAAATTTAAGGAGCACTTGGCTACTTATCTTCCAAACTGCTATTAACTGATTATATTGTCAATGTTGTAGCAAATTTACAAAGGTTGATCCAGTTAATTTTTATTAGGTAGTAATAGATAGTTACCAAAACAGAAAAGCAAGTGTCTTACTTGTAATCCATTATTCTGACAACCGGAGGATCAACATATGGAGATAATATCACTAAAAGATAAAAGCAAAAAAAAAAATGTAAAGCATCATTAATGGACATTAAGCTTATGCGAGATTTCAGAAAAGGTGGGTCTCATCTCCGGTATCAAAAGGTAGAGTATACACAACTACGTTGTACACAAATGCCAAGCCCAGATACCAAGAACATGATGCTAGAAGTTCCATTTCTAGAACTAAGCTATTCGCTGAACAAAAAAATTTATTTACGTTAATTTTGGGATTCACATATGTACTACAATTACTAATTCTTTATTTTTTTTAGAAGGTTACCTTAAGAATCTGAACCGTTACCATCACACTGCAAACATTGCCATCAAATTTTACTTTATGATCCCTAACTTGCTCATGTAATTGCTGCACACATTCAGTAGGATGGTTCCCCAACCGCCACAAAGTTATATCATATCTAAAAGCATAGAAAGATCTGTAAATATTTCCCGCATTTTTATTGACAAAGAGAGAGTTTATAGCACATCAAATTAACAGGATGTATAATGTCATTAAGTTTATTCAAAGCATGCAAAAGAGTATTGGTTTGCCTTGAATTCCTAGGAATAATTAGCCTACAATGGACACTTAACGAATTAAAAACTAAAAGAACGCAATCAGTAATAGTAGAAAAGGAAAAATGAAACGCAAGAAGAAATGTTCATACTTGCAAGTTAGACATATAGCCTATAATGAGAGACAAGCACTGTGTAACACAGAAAGCTGCCATAAAAATTAAACTTACTGTAAAATATATGCACTTGCATATGATGAGGATCTTCTCGGTTTCCACGTCCACTCTATCTTGGACAGTTAATGCCTACTAGTGAACCAATGACATGAATTCAAGACAGTTGAAAAATGGAAAAAATGGAAAAAGTAATAAAATCAAAAGGAAAATTACCTTTTCCACCAGATGATGGAAAACTGCAATCAAGGGTAGCAGCTCGTTTGCAATTAGCTCTAGCAGAGGTGGATTTGGCTCATTCACAAGTTTTGGATTTAAAAAGTACTGCTAGATGGATAAAATACGATCAGAGCACTTCTAACAAATAAATCACAAAAGAAAAGGTAGGATTTTGGCAACATTGACTGGTGTTGAAAGAGAAAATACTGGTTTTTCGCTCTTCAGTAATATTCAAAAAATATGGTTTAAAAGTTTAACTTAACATGTTCATTTGATGATTAATATCTTTCCTCAGATAATATTCAATTGGAAGCCTGATTATAGATTAACCAAATCAGACTTGACACTAAGATGGTGGAAGTTGTGTCACTTCAAAATTTTCTTTATCTCTGTTTTACATTTCGTTATGCACTAACGATCAAATTCCTCATAGTTATTCACTAACCTATCATATCCCAATCGGCCTTTCAACAGACAACATTCCAATTCGATTCTTTTCTGAAATGAATAACTCGTATAAATTGATAAACACTTGTGCTACTAAAACTAACGTTTATTCATATGGTCCAAGATATAATTCATGTTATTCATTCCACAGTGTTGTAGGTAAGATCTCACAAATACTATTTTGAGTGTACATTCTAAACAATATTCTACAATACCATGTACAGCTATCATCATCGAGTGAAAAAGAAATTAGTGATTCAAAAAACCACTCTTACCTCTCTCTACGAATATCAAATTTTGTGAACAATGAATGAAAATATACTTTAGAAGGAAAAAAAAGTAGTATGCACAAAGAAAGCTTGAGAATCAGAAATTTATTACAAATTTACAAGTTACTATAAATAAATAACCAAAATACTACATAAACCTATAAACAAAAACCTGAATAGTTCAATTAGAGAAACTTACCCAAGATAGAGTGCACTACTGTAGTCAATTACAACCACCGAAAATAACAATTGGACATTGTACAGAAGAGAATAGTAAATACAAATTAGAGTACACAATTTGTTAATAATAGTTGAATGATAAATACTGTAATAAAAACTTCAGAGAAAAAAATACAAAGGCTAACTACAATTGAACTCTATGAAATCTATAAAAGAATTAAAAAAAAATATCGTACCTGAAAATAGTACAGTTCCATTGATGTTGAAAATTATAATATTTTTACTTTGAAAAATAAATTGAAAACAAATTCAATATTGACAGCCGGATAATACCTAGTTAGGTCACGTTTCCAACAAAAGAAACAAAGAGGGAAATATAGATTAGATAGAAATAGACAGGAACTAAGCAATAATAAAAACATAAAACAAATTATGGCCCAAGTAAAGCTCACCTCCTCAGATTTCTGCAGAGTTGTTTCTGGCACTGCTAGACGATTGAACTTCTGGAAATAATGTGTCAAAAGAGTTAGTGCTCATACATATTCGTACATAGGCATATACATACACGGAAATTCTCGTCATTGTTTTCAAATGTGTTAAAAAATATGCATTATTTTCCCTTTGGTCCCAGCCCATAAATGGAAACTGGGGTTCTCAATTTAATCCTAGTAAGAACAATACAAAGCCATAGGAACTCCAAAAGAGACAAAATGCAATGACAACCTATATGTTGCAATTATTTCTTTCATACATTTTCTCTTGCTAATATGTTACTCCGTCCTTCAGCTTCCTGAATAGAAAGGATCCAGTGCCAATTGATGGTCAGACTGTAACATCAAAATTATCAGCATATTATTCGACAGTTACAAATCATTGTACTCAGATTTATGAAAATTGAAAAATGTAGAAGCATCTAAACAACTATATTAAAAAGAGCATTACACAATAGCAGATATATATAGTAAGCATATAAGCCGAAGTGAACTAAGCATAATTGAGAATTTTATTCCAACAGTATATGGTGATAAATCGAAATGCAGTCAGAATCTTTTAAGTGAAAAGCTATGCAAACTTAAGTGACTGGTAAATAGTACAATTCTTGAAGTACAAGTTTAGCTTTTTTTTTTGAAAGGTGAAGTACAAGTTTAGCTATAAGATAAATAATCCTTTTATGTCTTGACAAAAAGGAAAAAAATAGAAGTGTAACAAAAGAAAAACTTGGACGCGGGCTAAATTCTCAATAGAAAATCTGGTTGTAGTTTTTTGGTGTAAAACCACACAATATGATATTATAAATCATTATTCAGATATCTACAATGAACAAATAAAACATTTTCTGATTTAAAAGAAATGAATAAGTTCAACAAAGGGTTTAAGGCTGAAAACTGTATAATCTTGTATGTATCTGCTCACGCCAATATATAAATATATTCATTAGCTCACTAGATTAGAAAACGAGAAGTTTGCCACCAGTCGGACGGCGCGTAAGTAGATAAACAAGAAGATGTTGGATGATTAGTGTGGTAAAAGTAAAAGATATCTAGTCTGTGTACTCGACTTGGGAGACAAAAGAAATGTTAAAAGATGCCTACAAAGTGAGAAGTGAGGACTATTATACTTTGGTCCCTCCCTCATTTCTTTTTGTCAATCTCCTTGTTGAGCTTTAATTTTCTACGTTCAATCCTATGATAAATCACACACGATGACTCGTCAAAATCAATCCCCTAACTTATTAGTTTCATAGCTCCCAAACAAATCAAAGTTCTCACCATCAAAACTGATATAGACATCTTCAGAATTGCAAAGACCTGATTCATATCATTTCTTAAAAAAAAAAAACCTTCATATTCATTATTATCTTGATTGGCAGATGAATTGAAGAGATGAGGACAGGACATTTATCTCTCAGTAAATGATCAAAAAGCCATATTGTAGTCTCATAATGAGATCCGACAAAGAAAAACTGTTTCGAAGTCATATATTAGTTAAATAAAATGCTAAAAGCAACTATAATGTCTTAGTTAGCCTCTTGGGAATGCCTGAGGACTAGTTCATATTTTAGACAATTACAGGAACAAATACTCATACATGAGAAGTAAATAAGTAGTGAGTTGAAAACCACAATGCCTGATGTATTCTCTTTCCACCTTTACTTCCCAAATGTAAATTTCTCATTTTCTCATCGAATACAAAGATAGCATTTAGTTCTCATTACGTCATTACTCTCAATTGAAACCAAGATTCTATTTTAGTAAAAATATTAAAACAGTCATAAGAATTGAAGCTCCAGAATGTCCACCCATCCATCTTAATTTAATCAAAATTGGAAATAACCAAATTATTTTCAAAATATATAACTTAGCCAAACATGCTCTCCTCCCAGCCAGAATCTTTAGTAACAAGAGTCACATTATGGCAACATGACTTATATTTTTATCCATTTACTCTAGATTACAAATTCCAAAATCTCTTCAAGTTCGCAACTTCCAATTACAATCAAGAAGATAATCAAATTCTAATATAGAAAATTTAACAAACAACCCAGGAAAACAAAATAAAAGGAAAACATTCTTAACCAAAAATGCACAGTCACTCAATAAAAATGAAAGCAGAATACGAATTGATAGCTAACAAAGACACAACATTGGGGATTTTTTTTCTTACCGGGCCATTGAATCCGGTGTCTTCAAACATCAAAGACTGGTCGACGAGGACCGAGACGGTTTTATCTTGGCATGAAATTTTGGTTGTTCGATTGGCCCTAAGAACGGAAATTGACAGCTTGAATGTAGCGGCAAGTGAGAATCGAAGAAAGGTGTTTTGGAGAGTTGGGAAACTTAACCCAGTGGAAATAGAGGGGTCTAGGGAGAGAGATAGTGAGAGGAGAGGTGATTACAAGAATTGGAGAGGTTGAACAGAGAGAACGGTGATAGCGGGGTACTCAGAAATCGGAGGTGTCTGAGATTGGGGCAAGAAGCAGCTGCACAATGGAGATGATAATTAAAATGCAAGAAAAAACAATATTTCCAAAAGCAACAACTTCAATATATCGATTCAAGACCCCAACAGGAAACCCCATAAAATTAATCCACATTTTTGAGTAAATAAGGAAAACAAAGGGGTTTAATCAGAACTAAACCCAAGAAGATACTAAGATTACCTGAAGAAGGGTAATGAATTTACATTTGATTTCTTAATTAGCAAAGTAAACCTACCCAGAGAAGAATAGAAAATTAAAGCGAAAGTGTTTTGAAAAAATTGATGAAAATGAAGAAACTATTACCTCGGATTATGTCGGAGTGCGGGTTGAAACGAGAGTCACCCGTAATTATTTTAGAGAGAGATATATCGGAGAAGGGTGCTGGCTTAGAAATGATGAAAGGGATTAATGGTGGTGGAACCCGTGCGCGCACGGGGAGTTCCTTCTCTCTGTGCGCGCACGGAGAGTTTCCGATCGTTCAGCAACCGCTGGGCTGAAGAAGACTCAGGGCTGAGCCGTTGAATGGGACTAAAGGGCACAAGGAACTTGAAGCAGGATCACCGTTCTCGTGCCACCTGAGAGTTGACCGAACGGGCCTGTTGAATTTATTTGCTTATGGTGAAGGATTTATGGGTGGATTTGGGCGTTTACAGAAGAGTGGATTACAAAGAACCTCCGTGTAGAGTAGATGAGGGGCTTCTTTGGTTTTTTTTTTTTTTTTAATTCGTGGTAACTCCTCCTCGTGCGCGAACGGGGAAAACGGGGAAAGCCAGTTTCCCCGTTCGCGCACGGGGAAAACCCTTTTTTTTTTTTTTTTTTACAATTGCGAAAAAACAAAAAAAAACTGGCTTTAAATCTGCAAAACCCATTTTTTTTTTTTCAAACTTCTAATTTCCAATTAAAATTATTGTTGTTATTTATTGAGTAGAAATTTAACTTTATAAACAAATAAACTTTAAATTTGTCAATGATACAAATTTATATACTGGAAATACACAATAAATAATCTTCCCCTTTACAAATTGTATTAATATTTGAGTTGCTTGAATTAAGTTGATATTTCGAATACAAAAATTGTCCCGTGCGCGCGCAGACAGAAGAGGAATTTTTTATTTTTATTATTATTTTTTTTTCTCCTCTTTGTTTAGGTGAACTTGATGCTATTCAATTAATTAAAAGATTAATTTAATACTTCAATATTAAATATTTATTATACGAAATTTAAATAGTGTACTTACTTAAGAAATAGTATATTTTTTTAAAAATCATCGTCATAGTTATTATGTCACAGATAATTTGAATATAAATAGCATAGATTTTTCGTATTTTATGTTTCATTTATAGTTACAAAAAAAAAAAAAAACCTATTGTCCCGTATAATAACTGATAAGTATATATTATTTAATATATTTTTTAAAATAACATAATCTCTCGATATTTAAATATTTAGTATAATAATTGTTAAGTATATATTAATTAATATATTTTTTAAAATACATATTTTCGATATTTAAATATTTCATTTTTCGTTAAAATTCAAAACAAACTTATTTTATTACCTTAAATTGGTAAGTTAAATATATAAACATTAATAAGCATATAATAATTTATTCAACAATTCTATCAATGAAAATATTAATTTTCCCCTTTAGAAATTGTATTAATATTTGAGTTGGTTGAATTAAGTTGATATTTCGAATAAAAAAAAAAAAAATTGGAAATTTTTTTTTTTTTTTTTTTTTTCCTTTTCTCCTCTTTGTTTAGGTGAACTTGATGCTATTCAATTAATTAAAATATTAATTTCATACGTCAATATAAAATATTTATTATACTAAATTTAAATAATGTATTTACTTAAGAAATAGTATATAATCTTTAAAAATCATCGTCATAGTTATTATGTCACAGATAACTTGAATATAAATAGCATAGATTTTTCGTATTTTATGTTTCATTTATAGTTACAAAAAAAAAAAAAAAAAAACCTATTGTCCCGTATAATAACTGATATGTATATATTTTTATATAGTATTTCCTAGTCAGTTTTTCAACGATTTTTTTTATCTACATAAATTCAGGTATAATTTTATGTAAGTATTATTAATTATTGTAATTTATAATTAGTAAAAATTTAATATTTTCGCACAACTCTTCAACTGTAATGGAAGATACCCACCCCAATTATAATACTAATAATACTAAAATGATATGTTTACAACTTATTAAGTTAACCTAATATGTTTCAAAATTTATTGTGAAACATAGAGAAATACTTACAATAGTTGCATGTTGGTAACACATATGCAGTAGTTGGTATATTCAAAAGGTTAAAATTTTCACATAATTTATAATAAAAATATTAGTCGATTCTTCAGTCGAAGTGGAACCCTCAGAATAAGAATGTATTATAGATTCATGCACATAAGCAACACCAGAATTATTATTTTGAGATAACATAGGATCATTTATCCTTTTACGATGATCAATACTTATGGTTTGAACTCGATTCCTCCTATCCGCTTGCCTTCGATTTTGTTGTTGGCGAATGAAAGCATTATATGATTTACATGTGCTTTCGGAAATACTTTTAAGATTAGTAAACTTAGGCTCTTCATTACTAGTTTGCAGAGAATTCACGAGGACAATAAATATATCACCTATTTGAATAATGAAAGAGAAAATATTATATTAGTCAAATAACTAACGAATAATAATAATAATAATAATAATACTAACTGTAGCAAAATGCGAAATAAAATTGATGAATAAAAGTCATAAAACTCTAGTATATAATATTTATATAAAATGCATAAATTTAAAGTCAAGTAACGAAATTGTAAAATTTAATTCAATAGTAATTAATATTGAAATCGCTGACTCAAATATTGATGAAATGAAATCTGAAGAAAATTAAAAATATTTTTTATATGCTATTATCAACAAATAAAGAATAATTAAACATTATCGAATAAAATTAAATTTTTAGAAGAGAAGAAATTATTACCTTTTCACCCGAGCAAAATGAAGAGAAGAAAATTCAAGAGATAGATAGCAGTTAGACCTTGCACAATTTTAACGAACAAAAATAAGATTCAAGTAAAAACATGTACAAAAAGTTGGAGCCAATTTTTTGTCTACTAATGAGAATAGTAAAGTCTATCTCACTACCTCAGTAACAATAAGAAAATACGTATGAGAGTTTAATTAAAGTTGAAAATTGTAATATTTTGAATTTGACAATGATATCTTACAACCAAAAAAAAAAAAATTGGGAACAATTCAATATTGATAGAATCATAAATGACTAAAGATATGATAAGTAAAGAAAATTAAAAATTGAATATAAATAAATAATCGAAATATATGAAGTATAAATTGAATAAATTACATATTTATTTATTGAATTGACAAGCGGCGCCTCTCGTGGGGGGTTCGGGGGGCAACGCACCCGATAGGGATTGACCTGCCTGGTTAGGTCGCGGGGGTCGAGGGGGGCAGCGCCCCTCGTGAGGGTTTGGGGGCAACGCCCCCAATGGGGAAATCAATTGGATGCAATTAGAATACAAAAAGGATGAAAATTGCTAGAAGAAATGAGAGAATCAATCAATTATTTTTCATTCATTTATCCTTCAACCTTACCGTATGTAGGTGAAAACAATTTTCATCCTCAAGAGTAAAAGCGAGCTATATAATTCTAGGCTCAATTTCTGATGGCAAAAATCGTCTAAACAATTTTATTTTATTTTTTCTAAAAAAGTCTCGTGATTTTCATGGAAACAAACATGTTCGTCAAGGCCAAGGATCTCCATCACGATCAAGGCCTAAAAGACAAGTTTTGTAATTTTAGGGTGTAATCTTTTTCTAATCTATAATGAGAGGAGCAATGGTTTTCAGAAATAGGTAGTAACTGTGAGTGTCATTAAAATTAATGTTTCGATTTAACTGAAAATTGAAAGTCAACTCATGATGAGAAACACCGCTTGTTTCTCCAAACTCGAATATCTTGATGATTGAAATGTGAAAGATGAATTGCTTAGGCAAAAACCATTAAAGAGATGTATTCATTGCAGAAATGGAGGTGTGTACCATTAAAGGATTTTTTATTTTTATGTATGTATGGAATTGAATATTTTCTAATAATTTTGAAGTAAATTATTTATAAATGAAATTTTATTTAAAGTCTATGCAAAGTGCAAATTAGTAGAACTATTTTTGCAAAAAAAATGAAAATTTTGAATTTATTATATGTATATGTATGGAATGAAGTAAAATATATATATATTAAAAAGAAAAGAAAGAATTGAAGGAAAAAAAAATATTGTATGTAATAAATTTATTGTATATATGTATTGAAATAATATTTTGATTAATTGAATTGATTTAAAAAAAAAAATATGACTCTCCGTGCGCACACGGGGAGTCCTATTTTTTTTTTTTACAATCTCCCTGTGCGCGCACGGGGAGTTAGAAATTTTATTTAATTTTCATTTTTATAACATAGAGGGGTTAAAAAGTATTCTTTTCCCACGGAGAGTCATATTTTTTTTTTTTTACAATCTCCCTGTGCGCGCACGGGGAGTTAGAAATTTTATTTAATTTTCGTTTTTATAACATAGAGGTGTTAAAAAGTATTCTTTTCCTTAATAATAATAAAAAACTCGTGTCTTTTGAAATATATTTTGATGTATTAGGTTGGACTCCCCGTGTGCGCACGGGGAGAAATGCCCCCGTGCGCGCACGGGGAGTTGGTTTCTCCCCGTGCGTCCATTTCTCCCTGTTCGAATACGGGGACTTAGAAATTTTATTTAATTTTTTTATTATTTATAACACAAAAGTGTTCAAACAATATTCTTTTCCTTAAAAAAAAAAGCTCGTTTGAAATACATTTTGATGTATTAAAAAAAAAAGGTTGGACTCCCCGTGTGCGCACGGGGAGAAATTTACCGGTTCATTCCCATGAAATATAATCACAACAAAAATAATGACGAAAAACATAATAAAACTAAATAATGACGAACAAACAGAAAGCATGTTGCGGGGAAAAAAAATATTGAAATGAAAGAGCAAAAATATAACAATGAATAAAAATTTACCTTCAATAGATTGTTCTGCCAATTCACATGTTGCAAAAAAAACAAATATTTAATTTACCGATTCATTTTCAAGAAATATAATCACAACAGAAATAATGAACTAAATAAATAAAGACGAAAAAACATAATAAAACTAAATAATAACGAACAAACAGAAAGCATGTTGCAGGGAAAAAAAGTACTGAAATGAAAGAGCAAAAATATAACAATGAAGCTAGATTTACCTTCAATGGATTGTTCTGCCAATTCACAACGCGAACTGCTAAGAGAATATTGGTTGTTTTTCTTTTGTATTTTAAATAAGAGAAACGTGAAACTGTGTAGTTGGAAATATGTTTAGTGCAGTTGCATGTATATATATATATATAGAACAGGAAGCGGCAAGATATATACAGTGAAGAAGTCGGTTTGCAGATATATATTCATACGAAGGCGGCAAAAAATTATTATTATTTTTTATTTTCTGTGGTTGATTCTCATTGAAACGCGTTTACTGCATTTCCATGTATATCACTATATCTTAATATAGTGGAGTCGGCGTGCAGATATATATTTTTTTAAAGTCATCCCTGTTTTTTATTGACTAATACGCGTTTACTGCATTTTCATGTATATCACTATATCTTTTGATATAGTGGAGTCGGCGTGCAGATAAATTGTTTTTTTGAGTCATCCGTGTTTTTTATTGACTAAATAATAACAATAATGAATAGTACAAAACCAGTTTGAAACCAATTTCTGTGTGAAAACGGCTGTGACAAAATGAAACAGTGATTCTTGGATTCTCTCTTTTAAGAGAAGGAGTGATTTGATCCATGGAAGATCTCTGACTCTCCTGCTGTTTCAATTTTTTTTTTTAAAATACGAATTGTATTGTATTCTTGACTTTGACTGTATTATGTTTCAACTTTGAACGGTCAGAAGGATTTATTATCCTCTTAACATTGAAGATGTTCATCTGTTAAACTCTAATATTGGTGTACTAATCACAATCCTTGCTGTATCGTGGCACATGGAATACTTCATATGTGGCAGTTCATGTCAAGACTCCTTGTGATAACATGCAGTGGGAGGATTATGAAGAACAACAACCTATGTCTTATGTCCATTAGATAGAGGATTATGACTTCAACATTTATATTTTGCTTAAAATTACTATATATTTGATACCAATGTAAGTTATGTACTCCAGTTAGTTGAATATGTTATTTTCTAATTTTCTTATGGTTGAGAAATAGATGGCAGTCTATAGAAGATCTGTGTTATTCATGATTTTACTGATTGGGTGATTTTTTGGTATATGTAGAGTGGCTTTCAAGATGAGTCGGTGAAGATAATGAAGGCAATTCAAAAAGGCAGTTCCAATTGCCAGGTTGGCTAATTTACTGGGTTTTTTTAACCATTTCTATGAAGAAATGTGCTATGATCTCCCGCTTTTATGTTCATTGCTTCTGAACATGTATTGTCTACTTCTTGATGACCTGACCATGGATGAAAAGATCAGCTTTTTTTTTTTTTTGTTCTGCCTCCTCCAGTGTTAACTTCTTTGAATCGCAATAATAACGTTATTCAGATAAAATTGTGTCTGCATTGAGACCACCTTCTGTATGTATCATTATATATTTTTGTGATTAGTGTACAGCTGAACTGGAATTAACAACTTGCCTATTACGGGCTTCTAGCTGGTGGCTTTGCCATTATAAATGTCCAACTCAAAGCATAGAAGGGAGGATTTCAATATATAGTACTTGAAAGCATATTCTGGCTTTTTTTATTGATGCCTTCACATACGTCCTTTGTGGATTGCGTATTTGACCTTGTTTCTGTTGCCCGCAATTGTTACCAGGTGCTCCTATTTTCTGCAACATTTGATGATGCTGTCAGGGCCTTCGTCTCTAAAATTGTCAAGGAAATATTTGTTAGAGACTATAACCAAATGTTTGTCAAAAAGGAAGAACTATCTTTGGAGTCTGTCAAACAATATAAAGTGCAGTGTCCGGATGAGCTTTCAAAGGTCATGGTCGTTAAAGACAAAATATTTGAAATAGGAGAGAAGGTAGGACAGACAATCATATTTGTCCGCTCAAGAAACAGTGCATCTATGTTGCACCAAGATTTAGTCAAGTATGGATACGAGGTTACTACCATTCAAGGGGCTTTGAAGCAAGAAGATAGGGACAGAATAATAAAAGAGTTCAAAGAAGGTTTGACTCAAGTTCTTATATCTACTGATCTTCTTGCTAGGGGTTTTGATCAATCCCAGGTGATTCTCCCTTCAACTGTTATTCCTAATTTTTGAATGTATGATTTCCTATCTCGTATCATGAAGTTGTAGAAGGTGGCTATTTATTTCCCCAGGTCAATTTGGTTGTCAATTTTAATCTCCCTGTGAGGTATGACAATCCTTCGGAACCTGATTATGAGGTATACTTACATCGGGTCGGTAGAGCTGGGCGCTTTGGCCGCAAAGGTTATTTCTCTTTCTGATTTTATATTATGTGCTTACTTTGTTTTCATTTTTTAATCGCAATTGCCTTTTGATAACATTTGGTGAATTCAAATAGCTCATGTGGAAGTCACTAAATTTAGAATTTTCTCCCATAATACTTGCTTTGTTACCATTTTCTTTGTTCTAACTGTAGGTTATGATTTTTCTTGTCGGAATATCTCTTGTTTGGTAAAGCATTTTTTTTACATAGATTTGAAGCTGGTTGAACTTAATTTTTAACCAAACATTTCATTGGATCCACAACTTTTATCTACTTTTTAACCACACATTTCATGTGATCACTAGCTTGTAATCTCAAAAAGCTTCGTCAAACGAGGGCTAAATAATTTCTCGAATCTATTATTTCCTTTGCTTGGTGAAACCCTGTGATTCTTTGTTCAAACTTCGAACCCCTTGTTTAAATATGTAATATTGTAGTCTTGAATTCATCATATATGCAAAAAACAGCCTGTGATAATTCAGCAATTCGTCATGTAATCTATGTAGAGTTCTTCTGGAAGACGGGGATTCTTTGTAGCCTAGTCTGGTTGTATATATACTCTTTTTCTATGTAAATTCTGCAGTATGACTCTTTTTTGTAATTTAACAGGTGCTGTATTTAACTTGCTTTGTGGTGATAGAGATAATATGATCATGAACAAGATTGAGCAACACTTCAACGCTCAAATAACTGAGGTGAAATCTTGTACTCTTCTTGGGCAGAGTTCAGGCTATGTTCTCTCTTTAATATTCTAATTTTTCACTTAGTGTACCATAAAATAGAGATTTTTTAGTAGATTGTTTTACAATTGTTTGTCGACATTTTCAAGAATGAATTTATTCATTGGAATAGTTTTTGAGGGTAATTTTCTGAACCACAGTATATAACCAACGTTCCAACTTTATGTGATGCAGTTGGGCTCGTGGAACAGCAACGAGGATTTTGAGGAAGCTCTCAAGAAAGCAGGGTTGCTTTGAATGTTGGATGTGAATTGGGGGATGCAATGTATTTATAACTTTTATCTGTTTTGTTAGATAATTTTTCTTCGAGTTAGAAGTCACTGAGCCGGATGCACTTTTGTGCTTTCAGTATTCGAGAAACTAGATTGAACACTTTCTTGTTGTCTCACGGGTTTTTGACGCTGAGTTTAGTGGATTAAAATATTGAAATATGTATAGATTTGGCTTCCTTTCTTCCTGGTTTTTAGTTGTTGGTGTTCATTATGTACCATTATGAAATATTGATAAATCATTCAAACCGCTTTCTTCGATTCTGGATTTGAAGCCTCCTCAGCGCTATTTGCGCCAAGGTTTTACGCATTAGATCAACAGCTATATCAGCTTCCCTGTTCTTAGTCTGAGTCGTTTGTTTAAATCTCTGCCATACTATGAAACATGTTCTTGGCCGTCAGGGTCTGGCCTCGAACTTCTCTTTTGATAGCCACTTTGCCCTTTACACTCGGTAGATTTTGGTTTAGGGTAGTCGAGTTTATGAGTCACATTATTACTTTGCATTTATATATTTATTGTTCGTTGATAAAATTTGTCGTTTTTACTAAAGAAAATTAATTCTGCTGCTATGTTAAGATTCATGATTCCAGTTCTGATCAGAAAAACTTGGGCGAGGGGTGGCAGATTTCAATTAAATAGAGTTGGCTCTAATCCAAATAAATTAATCTATAGAAAGTGATATTTTCACCAATATTATTAGAATATTAAATCAGTAATTGAAGGGTTGGGTGTGGTAATGCTCTATATACTGTGGTACAACTGCAATCTAATGAAGTATTTCTTTGTACTTCCAGAAAAAAAATCATACTTTTCAATCTCTACGTTTTGACCGTAAGCCTCGATAATTACCTACATACATTTTGTCTAATTCAATAGTAAAAAATACTTATCCAACCAGATTTAAAGATCTACTGCAGAGAGTTGGTCGTGTAATTACTTGGAGCGCTAACTTTGTCACGCACCAATACCAAAAAAATAAAAAGAAAAGAAATTTCAATATATATTAAGTAGGATGTCTGTTGGAGCCCAAAAAATTCTTAACACACTGCTCAATTATAGAAAGTTCAACGCCCTTTTAAAAAAACCTTCATGGTTTGCACGTTCCAAGCTAGTGGTGGCTTAGTGGTCTTCCACACAGTATTTGATCATAATTTCTTCTCTTCTCTATATATTTATCATACTATCTCCAGGCAGTATTCTTCATCTTCAATTAAATTCGAATTTGTGTGTGTTTGAGTGACAGAAATGGAAAGAACAAGTATTTTGTTGATTATTGCAGCAGCTACTTTTTTAGTGATTTTTAATGGTGTGGCTGATGCTTTGAAAAAGGATCCTGAGGTATTTCAAGTTGGTGGCAAAGTCCTTTGCCAAGACTGCACCGAGGGATGGAATGAATGGGTTACTGGTGCCAAACCTATCAAAGGTATTTTTTTCTCCTTCAAATCCACCTAACATAGGGTACGTGAACTTCACGTCGAAGACATTTTAAATCAGTAAATTCGTCTTTTATCTTTAAGAGCTTAAAACTTTTCGACGACACGCCGACAAAAAATTTAAAAGAAGAGAGATGATAGGCATTGTTAGTTTATATGACTATGCAGGTTGCAAGGTATCTGTAACGTGTCTAGATGACAGGAGCAGAATTGTGCATTATGCAAGTGACTTAACAGATGATGCTGGGGATTTTGAGATTTCTGTGGAAAAATACACCAATGGGGGGAAGGAGCTCAAACCCCAAAATTGCTTTTTAAGGCTAGTGTCATCGCCGGATCCTGTGTGCAACATTGCCACCGACTCTGCCGGCGGGAAGACTGGCGTGAAACTCCACCACCCGACTGTTGTGTACCGGGACATTGTCAAGTATGTGCTTGGCCCATTCTACTACTCCACTCCCATGTGTGATGAACCTGATACTAGTATTATTGATTCTGATGATGGGAAAGAAAGCAACTACTGATGTCTATCTGAATTGTACTGATCAACAGTTGAATAGCTCGACCAAAGTCCATCAGTTGCACGCACTCTTTTTTTGTTCAATTTGCACTTCTCTTGTTTTGATTAAATGATACAATGAAGAATCTTGAAGTATTGGATCGTGTTCACTTCAACATGTTCTTTATGGAAGAGTTATAATTATGTAATTCTTTGTGGTTTCAGATGTTAATTAAAGATATTCATTGGTTTCTTGATGAAGTCGGCAAAAATGAGAATGTTAAGGTAGATAATAAGATTAAAAATGAGAACATATATCAACAAGTAGAAGTGGATGGCATCGCCTAGTTGCGGGCCAACTCATACTAACCTTGTTGTTATCTGTTTTATTTTTGGTTGTTATTGAGAAAAACGAAGCAACATATCTTAGACTTTCGAAGCTAGGCATAGAAAAATTGGAATTTTGGGTCAGAGCTGGAATTCATCGAGTCTGGACTACACAACTCGGGAACAACTCGATTAAATGTGTACGAACATATGCGAGAGAGGGGCCGGGAGGGGGATCACAGTGAATTCTCTTAAAAGAAAAAGTTTAGTCCATTGAACATGGAGGTGATTTCTTCTTGTAAACAGTATCATACCTAGGGTCGGCTTATTTATGCTGACTACAACCTAATTCATCATCTACTAATCAAACGCAACTAAAAATTATATATAAAAAATGTTTTAGTATGGAAGAATCCCATTTGTCTTCCCTTCGCGCAATCGTGAGAACGAACTCAATAACTTGGACGATATACGATCCAAATGCCTTATTGATTGTGCACGCCCACGATACGATCTGCTCCTCATGAGCTCTGCTCTTGAAGAAGATGAAGACAAAGACGAAGATGAACAACCCCTTTCACTCTCCCTTTCTATATTAACCACAACATAAGACTGATCCATGGACAAATACGAAGATGAACAACCCCTTTCGCTCTCCCTTTCTATATTAACCACAACATAAGACTGATCCATGGACAAAGATCTATTCAATCCCATTATCAAGCCCCTCGATGACAACGACAAAGATGATAGTGATTTCCTTTCCGTTGGCAATACCAGTGAATAACAATGGCGAAGAAGAGCAAAAGGTTGCCCCGCAGATGAAGAACCATTCTCTATTGTACTTGTGTTTTCATGAACATGATAATTTCCAGAAGAAATCCCATTATTTCTTGTATTTTCTATAGCCGGCAATGGCACTGCAGTTGCCGTTTTATCATCATCTTCTTCTTTTTCTTCAGCAACAATGGCGGATCGACAAAGAGGGCAATTTACATGCGCCATAAGCCATTGATCTATGCATGGCAAATGAAATGCATGCTTACAATTAGGAAGCAAACGCACCATATCTTCGTCTTCCATTTCGCCTAAACAAACTGCGCATTCACTCTGATCCACATTTCGTTTTCTTAGGGATGAGTAGGCCATAACTGGGATTGTTTTGAGGACTTTCTCGTCCACGCCGGTTGGACTGGCTTCGCAGACGGGTTGCGCAGCGGCAGTGGCGGTGGTTCTTTGCCGGCTCAGGCAGTATCTAACCAAGACGAAATGGTAGACTATTATGGCTAGGGCTGTTGCAATTATTCCTAGCATGGAAATTAGCAATGGAGTAAAAAAAGTGCCTGTCGATACCGCCGGTGGTGCGTTCAAGCTCTCCATGGATCATACTATGGACTTTGGATGTGATTTTTGGCTTTGAAGAAAGAATTTGGGTGAATGAAAGAAAAATAAGAGTATTATATCGTCTTGTTTTCTATGTGCTTAATGGATCCCATTAGGTTGCCTAACTCATATATAAATAAATAAAATACGCATATTTTAAGTTTTCTAAATATTTGATATATGTTTTTGGTAGGTTGAATGAGATAATATTGAATATGATAAAAATAGTCGAAAATCATGTTTTCAATCCTATTACCAAATGAGAAAAGTTTCAATAAGACGGCCTTGTATGCACAAGTGATATAACAGTCCATTCAAATCATAACTCTTCGAATCGATCCTCGGCATTCACAATCACTTCGTTTAAGTCTTACAAGTATTGTGATTTAAGTGGTTTGAAGTATCGTGATTTGAATGAATAGTCCTATCACGTGTGCATATAAGATCATCCCACCAATTTATTTTTTATTTTTTCACACCAGACATATAGTTAGTGTCTTTCTAGTGCGTTGTAATATGACAAGTGTACTCCGAACTCTCTAGCTAAAAGTATCAACTACCTCATCTAGTGCTAAACGAATATTCAAATTACACGTGTCAATTTTGATAGACGTTAGTAATGATAATAATTGTAATTGATCTTATATCACATGGATAATTTTTCTACTATACATGCGTGGTTGTACTTAAATTAATTGAAACCAAGATTTGTGCAATCGTCATATATTCCAATAAAAATTGGAATTAGTTTGAGTTTTTAAATTAAAGTCACGAATGGATTGACAGTTGTGAAGAATAGGGTTGGAGTAAGCTTAAAAGACTGAAAATAGTGGTGAAAATTGCAACAAGTGGGGGGGCGGTGTAATAGAGAGAAACCGCGTCACTGTGTGGTTATATTTATGTCCATATTCAATTATTTGCGGCCAAATGTTTGGACATACGCAAACAAGAAATTTTTTTTTTTTTTTTTTTTAATTGTAAGTATCAATGGACTTTTCCTATGTGTTCGGTTGATGCTGTTGGATACAAAATAATATTATTATTTTACTTGTTTAACTTATGATATTTATTATCAGGGCGTCCTCAATTAAGATTTTGATCAATTTTATAAAATTATAAATTTTAATAAATTTGAATAGATTTCCACATATTTCATAAAAATTCTCATAAAATATGACGAAATTTCAAAAGATTTTTAAACTTGAAATTTATCCAAATGTTTTAAAATCCCTCTATTAATGAAATTTTAAAGGATTTTATTGAATTTCATTAAAATATGGATTGGAGACGGCTAAATTTTAATAGATTTCAGTAAAATCTCAATCGAGGATACCATTAAAATTTTATTTCGATTTTCTATTATGTTTCAGAACAACTTTTGTTTTGCTCGACCAAGTCTAGACTTGACACGGTCATGTCTAGTCTGATTTGGTGTAACTTGTCTGAATTTATAATGTGTTTTTAATTTAATTAACGTGTAAAACGTGTTATAAATCAATAATCGATCACTTTAACAAAATTTAACATGCTTTTAGTTAGGGCAACAAAAAATCCAACTTCAATAAAAGTGGCAAGCCTCTTGTCTTACGTCACTCAGGAACATACGTGAAATCTCGTCGTCATTATTATTACTATTATTTTATTTTTTGTGAAACCTAGCCCAAAATTACGTGTCCGTGTGCATTGCATAATAACTTGTGGAAAAACGAAAAAAGTATAGGGCCAAAAGCAAAAAAATGAAATTGTGTGAAAAATACGATCTCCTTATGTGGAGATGCCAATGGCATATCCATTGGAAGATGCTAAAAATCGACCCTTTTTGGCTTTTCTTTATCCAAAAGTCATCTACCTCTTTCATTGCCCTCGTGAATAGCGACTTCTTTATAACATACCAAACCAAACTTCTTTATCAAAACCCTTGTTGCCATATCTTTTATGTGAAGCTGCATATTTTGCTTGGCAACATCTTGTCCGGCCATTATCGACTGTCCCAAGTGCTTGAATTGGGACGCAAAATACTCAACAAGCATTAGATCTGGCCACACGTTTCAATATGAGTCTCTGATCATGTCTAAAGCATCTCCCTTGTAAGGATGGCGGAACATCTATCTCGACTTTGTGGTGCACAAAGTCTTTCTTGGTGCACGGATCATCCCATGTTAATAAAGGAATGGCCATTTGAAAGGTGGTGGATTATGGCTTATTCATATCCTTTGGCATTTTCACTTCCCTAGAGAGAGACTCTCTCTCTCTCTCTCTAGTTTGCAATGCTTGTAGTATAACTAATATCTTAGAGGGCCTTTGGCTATAATAAAACATAGCTATCTTTTGTTTTGGGTATTCGACTTCTTGATTGATGATTGCTTTAGTTCTTATGTTCTTGTTCGTAGAGCGTAGTTATGTGTTTGGGTACATATTTATAAATAGTTTATAAATTTAGTCAAAATAAAATATTAATTTCAACTACACATTCTTAACTATTACTACTCATTATTATATACAAACTTCTTTCATTTTGCTTAAAAACAAATTTGTCCACTAAAATCTATCCAGCTATTGTTTTTAAACAACCTAGACGTACTAGTTCGACTAGAATATTGACACATTCACCATTAATCTCTCTCTCTCTCTCTCTCTCTCTGTGATCAGAGCATTGAGAGGATTTTAAAGGCAGCTATCAAGTGCACAACCGATAAATGTTGAAAGTATCTACGTAATTAGCCGACTCTGAAAAGTTAGTACGCAATCATCGAGTCCTCCTACTCAAGAGTGGGATAAAATTAGTATTAGTAGTGCCTGACCTCCTATCAATAGGATTCTTTCTTTTGTTCTTTCCTCGTATCCCTCTTCCAAAATCATTTCTCTATTTCTGCTGTTTTTTCTCCTCCTAAAATCACTAGAATAAATAGGTGATTTGATGCTTCCAAAAGCTATAAATAGGGCATTTCAAAAAGCAATTTTTACATGCAAAAATAAAATAAAATGATTTAGTGAGGACCGAACCTGACGCGAGGCAAATGAGGCCCTCGCCTCATGCCCAACATCAAAGGGGAGCCATAAATCTTCAAGATTTTATTATAAAATATTAGTCGATTTTCAAGACCCAACATCAAAGGATTAAACTATTAATCTCACTAACAAGCAAAGAAGTTCAAACACATTTAGGAAGAACAATCACAAGGAAGAAAACAGAACTCAGAGAATTTCCGAGGATATGGTGGAAGATTCAACAATAACTAAAAGCAAAGATGTCATAGTGTGAAGCAATTTTGGACATTCTGTAGACGTTTGCCAGTTCAGGTTCGACAAAACCTATATGCGAAGACCAACACATGTTAAGAATAAATCTCATATCGAATAAATATGAAAACATAGACCAACCTATAAGAACTTTGACTACTTCTCTTAACAAGGTTGAACTTTTAAAATTGAATCGCAAATCTTAATATGGTATTAGAACCCATTAAACTCCAACAAATAATTATACCCCATTAAGACTTAAAAAATGAGCACACGAATATGTTAAAGGAATGAATATCACATCGAATACAGATAAAAACACATCAACTTATAAGGACTTAACTACTTTTAACAATATTGACTTTTTAAGATGGAAGAAGGACGTGAAGTTGCCTTTATTGCATCACCACAAACAATTGTACATGAAACTTGGTTTTTCGATATTGTAGCCACAAATCATGCCACTCTGAATGAGTGAATGTCAACACCTTGAACCACGACACCGAATATTATGGAAATTATCGCTCGACCTTTGGTAATGGTTCCAGACTTAAAATTGCTCACGTTGGTCAATTCCTTATGTTGGAAAAAATGAGATATTGGCCGACTTTGGCACGAGTTTTGAGTGGGACTCGTTTGGCTATTTTGGAAGATAAATATTGATTTATGTTCTCTTTCGTGAGTATATTGAAATCATATATTTACTTGTCAAAATTGATGCTCGGATGAATGAAAAATTGAAGATCAAAGTGTCATTAAAATGAGTTTATGTTGGTGGGAAAACTAAAAAGGAGTTTGTCCCACATAGGAAGTAGTTAAAAACTAAAACCACTTTATAAATGATTACACTTTAGAATGGTGTAATCATGTGTAGTATAGATGCTCTCTCTACGCGCGCGCGCAGGGGGGTGCAAATCATGGACCAAAATGGGTTTCGGACCTTGAACTTGTATCGGATGCGACCTATGTACACAAATGTTGAACCGAAAGGAGCAAAATTGGCCTAAGACTAACTCAGTTTGTCGGAGTATTCTTCCGTTGTATCCTGAGAAGCAGATACTCAAATTATACCTCAAGCATGTACGTTGAGGGTGTGAATCTATTTTAAGAGAACCGTGTGTAACACGGGCCTCAGGTTAAAAGTTTATTATTGTTTAACAATATTTTTTCTTTTTATTTCTTAATGTAATTAACAAATCATTTTATTTGTTATATACATAATTTAAACTGTAACTCTAGTATCAAGTGTGTAGAACCTGTGTCTATTCTGTATATACGGTATCTATGCTGTAAATACAGTAACTATTTCATATACGGTTATTGTTGCATATACGACCACTCTTTTATATACGATAACTGATGCATATACGGTAACTCTTGCATATATTGTATCCGTTGTATATACGATATCTATCTTGCTATACGATATCCAGTACTGAAACGGTTGTCTAACAAACTTAAAACATATTCTTTATTATCGATAAGTTGTTTCATTGGGTTTATTGAAAATTAATATTGGTTTATTGAAAACTAATATTTGTTTCATTTTCAGAAATGACAACCGATTCTACCAATATGGATGTGTTCAAAGTCGTGGCTACTCAAACTATTGCTTAGACTGTTGCTCAAGTGCCAAATCGTGTTGTAAGCCAACATGTGGCTACTGTTCCGGTTAATTACGGTAAAAAATAGGAGAAATTCAATGGCTTGAATTTCAAGAGGTGGCAACACAAAATGCTGTTTTATCTGACAACCTTGAATCTTGCGAGTTTCTTGACTAAAAGCACTCAAAAACTCCAAGAGGGCGAGGGAGATCTTCAAGCTGTCATTCGAATTTTTTGTGCCGAAACTATAGCATGAACAGTTTAGCATATTCGCTATACAATGTGTATAGTACTATGAAAATTATACTGCTAAAGAATTGTGGGAGTCATTGAACAGGAAATATAAGATTGAAGATGTCGGGGCCAAGAAGTTCATTGTTGGTCGATTCTTGGATTATAAAATGGTGGATTCCAAAACAGTAATCAGTCAAGTACAAGAACTTCAAGTGATTCTTTACGAAATTCATGTCGAATGGATGATAAAGAGTGAAACTTTCCAAGTAACTGCAATTATTGAAAAATTGTCCCCCACGTGGAAAGATTTCAAAAATTATCTAAAGCACAAACGAAAGGAAATGAACGTCAAAGAACTGATTGTTCGACTTCAAATTGAAGAAGACAACAAGAGTTTCGAGAAGAAGTGGTTCATTCCTGATGTTGCTAAAGCTAATGTTGTGGAGCATGGTCAAAGCAGTAAGACTTACAAAAATATGTCTGCGTCATCTGATGGCAAAAGGACCAAGTTAGGACTTAAATGTGGAATTTCTAAAAAGAAGTTTTAAGTAAAATGTTTCAATTGTGACAAAGTGGGTCACAAATCTTTGAAGTGCAGATTGTCAAATAAGAAGAAATAATCAAATGTGGTTGACTACATTGTACATGATGTGTCAGAAGTGAATCTCGCAGCCATCATTTATGAGGTGAATATGGTGGGTTCAAACTCAAAAGAGTGGTGGATTGACACCAGAGTTACGAGGCATGTGTGTTCTAATAAAGAACTATTTACGGCTTTCGAAACAATTGAGAATTGAGAGAAATTATTTATGAAAAATTTAGTAATTTCTGAAATCAAAGGTCAAGGAAATGTGGTTCTAAAGATGACTTCGGGAAAAGAGTTGACTTTTAACAATGTGCTATATATCCCGAAAATTCGCAAGAATCTCATGTCCGGATCACTTTTAAATAAGCATGGTTTTCGTATTGTATTTGAGTCAGACAAAGTTGTTTTGTCAAAAAGTGGAATGTTTGTCGAAAAATGCTATGTTTCCGATAATATGTTTAAACTGAATGTAAAGATTATTAAACCAAGAATGAATAAAGTAAATTCTTCTACTTACTTGCTTAAGTCTTCCAATATGTTGCATGGTAGACTAGGGCATGGTAACTATGATACCTTACATAGACTAGTTAACTTGAATTGCATACCCGCGTTCCACATTGATTCCAAACATAAGTGCAAAACTTCTGTTGAGGCAAAACTGACAAGGTCATCATTTAAGTCAATTGAACGGAATACAAAACAACTTAATTTAATTCACAGCGATATATGTGATTTATAATTTGTACAAACAAGAGGTGGCAACAAGTACTTCATTACTTTTGTCGACAACAACACAAAATACTGTTATGTATATTTTCTAAAAAGTTTTATTCTCTATAAAAATGAAATTGAAAATCAACTTAACAAAAAAAATTAAGGTATTGAGAAGTAATAGAGGTGGTGAGTATAAAGTACCGTTTGCTGAATTCTGTGTACAACACGGAATCATACATGAAACCACCGTACCCTTATTCACCGCAACAAAATGATATTCCTGAAAGGAAAAATCGTACCTTAAAAGAAATGATGAATGCAATGCTAATAGTTCTGGATTACCTCAGAAAATGTGGGGGGAAGACGTGTTGTCAGAAAATTACCTTTTAAATAAGGCGTCCCAAAGGAAATTGGAAAAGACCCCTTATGAGTTATGAAAATTTGGGCGGGACATGGTCTGGTCCGTTTCTGAAGAGAACCGAACCGATCCAAAATTTTCGGGTATTTAATAAATAGAACTGTCAGGTCCAAATATAATTATGGAACCGTTCGGGTTCGGTTCGGTTCCGTACCATAATTAATTTTTTTATCATTTACAACAACACAACATAAATATAACTAATAACATGTTCATTCGTAACTTTTGTTTAGAAAAAATTAAAAAAAATTAATTAATTCAATATAAAAAATTTAAAAAATGATTAGATTCGGTTCTCGACTTAGAACCGAGAACTGAACCAAACCCATCGGTTCTCGGCCTAGAACCGAAAACTGAACTAAATCCATCGGTTCTCGATTCAGATACACATTCGGGTATATAATTTACGAAGAGCCGCTCGGTTCAATTCGGTCTGGTTCGATTCAGGAACTTTTGTCCAACACTAATGAAAATGAAGAAAGTCTTCCTATAAATACTTACGAGTGTGAGTGTGTCTTGCCAAATTGGCTGTCCCAACACCAAAGAAGGTGAAGATAT